>ML810585.1:194851-216141 GCA_009831015.1 Picea engelmannii | reverse complement strand
AATATGGGAAAGTTTGGGAACAAGACTACTTCAGTCAATTGACCATAATCAAGCAGTTAGGTGATATTGAAGAATATAATTCATAATTCTTGGTACTGGCCACAAGGGTGGATAACTTAAGTGATGAACACTTGATGGAAGCTTACATGGGTGGATTGAAAGAATACATTAAACATGAAATTTTCTTAAGACAACCTACAAGTATTATGGAAGCTATGCAAAATGCTCGTCATATTCATGCCAAAAATAAGGCTACACACAAGTATAGCATTGGAGGAAGATATCATTTTGTGGGTCATAAGACAACCATATATAAACCAACAATGTTGACACCTCATCAAATGGATGAAAGAAGAGAAAAATGACTATGTTTCAATTGTGATAGCAAGTACAGTAAAGGGCATAAATGCGGCGAGAAGAAATTATTCTACATAGATTGTGAGGAGGAAGAAGATAGTGTACCTAAACCAACAAGGTTGACACCTCAACAAATGGATTAAAGAAGAGAAAACATACTATGTTTCAATTATGACAACAAGTACAGTAAGGGGCATAAATGCGGTGAGAAGAAATTATTCTACATAGAATGTGAAGAGGAAGAAGATCAAGAATTGGAACTGTCACAAGACCCAAATCTAGAAGAGACTACCCAAACAATATCTTGTCATGCTTTGGTCGACATCACTACTCCACAAACCCTCAATATACAAGGATACATCAAAAATAAAAAGGTATCAGTATTGATTGATTCAGGTAGCACCCATAATTTCATCAATACAAATTAGCAAAAGATCTCAATTCCTGCACCATAGTTTCAAGTAATGATTGCACATGGAGGTACCATAAATTGTTCAGGGAAATTCCATAGTATTAATCTCAACATGGGGGAGTATTTTCTGGATAACCCCATGATTTCCATCCAAATGGGGGGTGATGATGTTGTATTAGGGGTCCAATGGTTGCAATCACTGGGAATAGTGACCTTTGATTTTCAAAATCTTTTTATGATATTTTCCTCAACTGGCAAGGAAATTGAGCTTAGAGGTATCCAAGGGAAACCCTCTAAAGTGATAATCTCTAATAGCATGGAAAAATTACTCAAAAAAGGACACCAGGGTGTAATTGCACAATTGTGCTCACTTGATGTTCAAACATCTATAGCCTTGACTCCATCATATCTCCAAATAATTATCAACAATCATTCCAAGGTATTTGGTGAAATGCCTAAGGGTCTTCCACCTACCCGAGACCATGACCATGCTATTCATTTGTAGCCAATAAGTTCACCCCCTAACATTAGGCCTTACATGTATCCATATGCACAAAAGAGTGATATTGAACGCATGATCTAGAAAATGTTAGTGGCTGGCATCATTCAACATAGCCAAAGTTCTTTATCTTCACCAGTGGTATTGGTTACAAAAACATATGGCTCATGGCGTATGTGTCTAGATTATAGACAACTCAACAAAATGACCATCAAAGATAAGTTTCCTATCCTTGTCGTTGATGAATTATTAGATGAATTACATGGAGCAAAATTCTTTACTAAGTTGGATTTTTGTTCGAGATATCATCAAATTAGAATGAGACAGGAAGACATTCCTAAAATAGATTTTAGAACACATGAAGGTCATTATGAATTTTTGGTTATGCCATTTGGAATGACTAATGCACCATCAACATTTCAGAGCTTGATGAATTCTATTTTCAAGCCCTTCCTTAGAAAAATTGTGTTAGTATTTTTTGATGACATACTAATCTACAACAAATCTTGGGAAGAGCATGTAAAAGTTGTTGACAAAGTATTACAACTATTGGAAGAGCAACAACTTTATGCAAAGCCTTCCAAGTGTGCCTTTGGGGTTCAAGAAGTGGAATATTTGGGTCATATTGTATCTCATGAAGGTGTAAAAGTGGACCCTAACAAAATTAAAGCTATAAGGGAATGGAAAATTCCCAAAACCTTGAAGAATCTTAGAAGATTCTTAGGATTGAGAGGCTATTACCGTAATTTTGTCAAGAAATATGGTCAAATAGAAACACCTCTAACAACATTATTAAAGAAGGAAACATTTTCTTAGAAAGAAGAAGAAACCAAAGCTTTTGAAAAACTTAAGGAGGCTATGTGTACAACTCCTGTCTTGACCACACCTAAATTCACAAAAACATTTATTGTGGAGTGTGATGCCTCAGGCCATGGAATTGGTGTAGTTTTAATGCAGGAAGGAAGGCCCATTGCCCTTGAAAGTAGACAACTTAACGGAAAAAAACTTAGTCAAACCCATTTATGAAAATAAATGTTGTCCATAATACATGCAGTTCAGAAATGGGGCCCCTACCTAATAGGAAGACACTTCAAGGTCAAAACAAATCATGACAATTTGAAGTAATTTTTGGAGAAACGATTATCTTCAGAAGAGAAACAAAAATGGGTTACAAAGATGTTGTGTTATGACTTTGAAATTATATACAAAAAAGGAAAACACAATGTTGTGGCAGATGCCCTTTCCAGAAAACAAGAAGAAACAAAAGGTTCACTATGTGTTATTTCTAGTCCACAATTGAATTGGGTGGAAGAAGCAAGGATATAATGGAATCAAGATCAAGAGGTATGCAAGATCATTCAAAAACTACATGAAGACCCCAATTCAATAGAAAATTTAGTATGGAAGAATGATTTTCTATGGTATCATGATCCCTATACTTATGTAAGAATTCCCAACTCAAACATAAGATCCTTCTGGAATTGCAAACTTCTCCTATATGGGGACATTCAAGATTCTTGAAAACATACCATATGGTCAAGATGTATTTTTTCTGGGAAGGTCTTAAAAATGATGTTCAAAATTATGTCTCAGAATGTCTGGTCTGCCAACAAAATAAGGGAGAGACAATCGAGACTCTAGGAGACCATTAGCTATACCAAGCCAACGTTGGGAGGAAGTTTCCATGGATTTTATTACAGGTTTACCAAAATCAAAAGGAAAGTCTGTCATCATGGTAGTAGTGGATAGACTAACAAAGTATGCCCATTTTTTCTCTCTTTCTCATCCTTTTAAAGCAAGCATAGTAGCAACAACATTCATGGAAACAGTTCAAAAACTACATGTAGTCCCCAAGATTATTGTAAGTGACAGAGACCCAATTTTCACGGGAAATTTTTGGACTGAATTATTTTCTTGTTTTGGTACTCAATTGGCTCATAGTTCATCTTACCACACTCAATCTGATAGGAAAATTGATATTGTGAATAAATGTCTAGAAGGATATCTTCGTTGCTTTGCATTTGATAAACAAGCACAATGGGTCAAGTGGTTGACCTTAGCGGGATGGTGGTACAACACATCCTTCCATACTTCATAAGAAATTTCCCCATTTCTGGCACTTTATGGATATCATCCTCCATCCATCACATCATCCTTGAAAGGGAATACAAAGGTTCAAGTAGTGGAAGACCACATAGGGGACCAACAAGAGGTCCTAAAAATGTTGAAGGACAACTTGGTTATGGCACAAAATAGGATGAAACAACAAGCATATCAACATCGTAGGGAAATGAAATTTGAGGTAGGGGACTTGGTATTTCTAAGGAAAATGTCCCTAAAGCAACAAAAGAAGGAAAATAAACTAGCACCCAAATATTATGGCCCCTATAAGGTTTTGCAAAGGATTGGAAGTATGGCTTACAAGTTGGAGTTGCCTCCATCTTCATGTGTACATCCAATATTCCATGTTTCTTGATTAAAGAAGGTCATCAGAAACAAGATCTCAGTCCAAAAAAGTTTACCAGAGATCAATGAAGAAGGGAAAATCATACTAGAGATAGAAACAATCCTTGAAAAGAGAATTAATCAACTGAGAAATCGAGCAATTACAAAATACCTCGTCTAATGGAATAACCTACTAATAGAAGAGGCGACATGGGAAGATGAGTTCTTCATGCAAAAGAATTCGTGGTTAGACAAGTGTTGAGGACAACAAGGGGATGGGCATGTTAATCCCTAGAAAAATCCCTATGATATGTATAAAACCCCTTATTATGCCCTAGATATTGAATTACTACATTTCTAGTAGGTCGGCTATAACCCTTCTTTGCACCCTTTCATTGTAATTATAACCCCTTGTCTCCTATATATATATCAAGGAGATCTAGTATTAGGATCATCTGATCTCATCTCATATTGTGTTCTGAAGTTTATATACTGTAAAGGAGGTTTCCCCCTCGAAGTGGACTGAATTTGATTGATTTCTTATCATTTTTAAGGCATTGGGTCATAACAAGGTTGTTGCCTTGGCCTTTTCCCAAATAAATCTGCAGTCTTGTGCTCATTTTGGGTTGACTAACCTTGTTGATTGTCTTGGGGGCTATTATTGGAAAGGGTGGATTAAAATATTTTTTCCTTTGATTCTTTTTACTCTTCATCTTGTCATTCCAATCTTTTTGGAAAATTGGCTTTCCTTTTATTTGCTCATAAAGATGTTTTTATCTCCTAATGGCTTCCTCCATAGTATTTGGTTTATCATATTGAATCTTGTAATTATAGAAGGATGGTAACCCATTTATAAACCTTTGTATTTTGACCTTATCATCCCTTATGAAGTCCACATACTTCAACAATTCAAATAACCACTTCTCATATTCATACATTTTCATGTTTCCTAACTTGAGTTCAAATAAATCCTTCATATTCCTTTCATAATAATGCTTGGATAAATATTTCTCTTGGAAATATCCTTTGAACTGGCTTCATGAGATCCTTTTCTCATCAAGGTGCTTGGATTTCTTAAGTTAATCCCACCACATGGCTGCCTTTCCTTGCAAGTGGTAGGTTGCAATTCTAGCTTCTACCTGGGAGTGGTAATCATGTAGCTGGAAATATTTCTTCATTTCCAATTTCCAAGCCTTGACCTCTTCTCCTTTCCTTTTCTCACCATTCAAATTTTGTGGCTTAATTTTCCTTAGTTCACCTTTCAAGATGTCTACCTTAGGCCTTCTTCTCTATATCTTGAAATTAGACACACCTGGGCTACTCCCTGGCCCTAAACTTGCACAAGTTCTTCTGGTGGAATTCCTTGGATAATGATGGCACCTTCTCATGCTTCTTGACTTCCTATCATTCCCATGATCATCCATTTTTCTTTAGGCTCTGGATGGTGTCACTTGTCTAGCACTAGGTGCTTGCTTGGTGCAAGAGTATTTGCTGAATTGTTTGTGCAATATATTCAAAAATTGAAGTATATATTCCTAAGCCTTCATAATCCTTTCATTATCTTATCTATATCTTTTCACTTCTCTATGAAAGATTCTCATAGTTACGGGCCTCTGCCTACCTCTTCTTCCATTGGAATTTGTATTAACATTTCCCATGTTGATATGCAGACCTCTAATCTCTTACTCATGGTTGTAATATCCTTGAGAATATTCCATAACTCCAGTCCTCATATAAGAAACAAATTTTCTTTTCTATACCTATAATTTTGCAAGAAATGTGCATGTAATAATTATTGTTAGAACATGCATACATAAAACATTTTATCAATTAGGTTAAAGATTATTCTTCCCATAAAATTATGAAGAACACAATGAACCAATTCACAATATTATTCCTTATGTACATTATTCACAGAAACATCTCTCCAATGGTTGTACCCAGGTATCTTTCCGAGTTATGAGAGAAAAGTTACAACATTGACATGTTGTAATTTCCCACTCATTTACTGCTACAAAAATATTTTTATTAATTTATGAGAAATTATAATGCCCAATTCAAAATTTTGGATTGAAATGTGTCTTCTACTCCTCAATACCTTTCCATCGACTATTTGTTTTCTCAAATCTGATCTCTCTGCTTAAAGTTATGGTCCAGAGAAATTTAGGTTGTTTTACCCAATTTACCCCTATATACTATAGGTGACTTATTTTTGTTCCTGCACATTTTTACATGCTCAGATTCCAAATCTGGCTCCATGGCTATTTTATATGGTTTATAATATTTCCATATAATTCTCTTGTGCCCCAAATAGATTTTTGAGCAATGAGTTATGCCCCCTGAAAGTAAATCGGTGCCAAAATTTTACCCTCACTATTTTGGTTGTAACTTTCTCATATGAGCTTTGTTTTACGCCCAAAGTAGCTCATTTGATAGATATTTCTGAGTTATTTTATTTGAGATACAAATAAAAAGTGCACCTTGGTACACTCCACTATGTTATCATGGGTTTTGATTAGCTAAAAAAACCATTTAGGGCCTCAAAATCGCCTCGCAAGTTAATGACCTTCAAAAATATGAAAAATTCAGAAAATTTCATATAAAACTAATTATTTTACTATTGTAAAAACATTTTAAATCAGAGTCATCGATCTCAAAATAGGTTGAGATATCAATCATTGATCTTACTCTATCGACCATCGACATTCTCCTTTCAATGCACACGACATTTTCCCAAAAATGTCGACCCGTCTGTCAACCATCAACCCATTCCTTTAGCAATCGATTCACAACACAATGCTAAACTGGCCAAGCCGACCATCAACTATCATGCATCGGTGATTATCGTTAGTGTATGAAACAAATTACCAATTCGATTGACCCCCGACCATCGTTCGTCGACCATCTTTGTTGGATGATGAAAACACTTATCCAAATCGGTTGACCCGACCATCAGTCATTAGCCATTTCTCGACTGCCGTGGAAACTATTGATGTCGTATGACATGTGGATGTTGACATTGGATGATATGTAGAATCTAACATGACATTCTGGATGACATAGAATGACATGTGGATACTAACGTGGCATGACACGTCATCACCCTCTTTCCTTCATCAACCATCGACCATTTCCCTTGGATGACCCAAGCACCTCATTGCATTGGATGACACCCGACCATCGGTCCATCAACCATAAAAATTTCTATTGCTCAATCAAAAAGTTTCACTAAATTGGCCAACACCCGACCATCAGTTGTTGACAATTTTCATTGGATACTAAAAGCAATTCACCAAATCTGACTCACCCGATCGTTGGTCGTTGACCATTTCCTTTGACCAACTCTAACACTTAGATTTTTTTGACTAAAATCGGGATGAATTTGGATCGTTGATCTCCAATTGAAAAATTATCTTGGTCATCGATCTACCAATTTGTCAAAATATGCCAACACCCGACCATTGGCCATCGACCATCGAAGATTTATTTTGGCCGAATGAAACTCTTCGCCAATTTGGCTGACCCAAAAATTGGCTATCGATCGTTTCTCTTGGCGAATTTACAATACTTAATAATTTCCACCAAATCCCTGATGAATTTGGATCGTCGATCTCCAATCCAAGAAGATCTTAACTGTCGATCAAATCCAACTCCCAAAGGACCGAAACAAATCTAGACCATCGATCTACTTCAACTCCCCAATCGTCGAAAAATGAATCTCAACCATATATCTACTCAACCTTTCAAACAAATGAAACCTTATGAATTTTTAAATTTATTAAAGTGAATCTGGGTTGTTAATCGCGAGATCAAATACGATCTCGGTTGTCGATTCACTGAACTCTATAAAACACTACAACGACCATTGAAATGTGTAATTCGACCTTCCAAGTCAAATTTAGCTTTAAAATGTTTCATATCGATGCTCTGTATCATCTTTGAGATGGTTTTGAAGCCATTTCACTCAAAATTTTCCCACAAATTTGGGGATTTCGCTCTGATTTTTCATCATTTTACCCCAAATTCGCACTAACCAAAATCTGCAGCATCACATTTTCCCAATTCACACTAGTTCTTGGCCCATGCAAGACCAATGTTTGAACAAGAAGCTCTGATACCATAATGTAACTAGGTTCAATACATGTGAAAACTCATAAAAATGAAATTTTCTACCAACGAATTAATTTCCTATAGCTTCCAACTATGAATTACAACTAAATTTAGCTATTATCTGATACAATTAATTAAATCCTTCTACAACATTTTTAAACAACACAAATGTAATTAAAAAACTCAACATAGAAAAATATAAATTCTTATTAAACACAGAGTTCATGCACAACAATTTAACTCATAAATACAAGACAAAAAACAGATAAAACACTTATCTTTCAAGAATAGTTGTGCAACCAGATACTTGGGACATACGTTTCACCCAACCTAGACTTTCTATTCCAAATCTGAATAACAAGTCACCCTTGAGATGGGGATATAAATCCACAAAAGAGGGTGGTCTCTCACTATCCAATCACAACTCAAAGATCCCGCAACCCATTGGAATTCTCCTACAACTATCCCGATTTTTTTCCAGCTCTCTTCCTCTCAACTTTCCCAACCATAGTAGTGTACCCCTTCACTAATATCAGTCCCTTGGGCATCCCATTCATTTATCAAGGTCTCTCTAACATAGGTAACAAATAATATCTCAAATGAGAAACTCAAGGGAACTCATTGCCAGGAAAACTACCAGCTAACAATAGTAAATACTTGTTGTTACAACGAAACTCACACATGAGATCACCCTTCAGGCCATATAACCTGGATATTCAGTTTTCAACTCCAAATACACTCCAAAACACTCCAACATGCTCTATAATTCACCCTCCATGGATGCTCCAGCTCCAAGATCTCTTTTTATGATCTCTAGTTGTTTCCCATGCCAAAAACTTTACTATCTAAAATTGTTGTCACTTCCCATACACATTTCCTCTCTTTGTCTTACTTGATTGAATCACACACTTCCCCAAACTGATTGTACTCAACCCCCATGCTTCCAATAACTATGGGATGCGACTTCTCACACCCACCCTCTTACATGCATTCAATGATTGGGTTTGGAGACACTCAATAAAAAACTAGAGTTTAATACATAACGATAATAAAATTCAGGAATGTGGGTGGAATTAATTACATGGGTAATTCCCCCTTGGACCCCTTTGATGGCCCTAGGAATAACAACAATAATACTACTGTATCCTTGGATTCTTACTTTATTTTGTCAAGTTGAGGTTCATACAAACTTAAGAGGTGTTGTGCAATGTATATGCAGTGTGAATTGTTAGTAATATAGGTCTGAGACTGATCAAAGGTTTGGAAGTGGTGCAGGGAATTGAAATGTAAAAGAAAACTTTAAACTATCGCTTTGAAGGAAAACACACCAACTTTAAAGGATAGTTAATCCATATTATAGAGAATGATTTTAGTCTAATGGAAGTAAATAATATTGAATCATAATGATCCGGATTTATGAGCAGAATGAAATTAAACACATAACTATAACATTAACACATATATACAAAGAGAAATAACAAATATATAGTGAAACTTAGCTTCTATTCAATAAATAAATACATTGAAACTGTAAAATGAAGAATGAAACAATCTTGCCTGAATGGTGGTAGCTAATCTCTCAGAAGAGATGTGGAGACTATGCACATTTTCATGAGAACATTACAATGAGGCATCCTGACCATTTTATCATCAAGAAGTAATAAGAAAACCCTATACATCCAAAAAATTAACCTTAGGAGATGAAGCGCCAAAAGTCACGTGGGCCCCGATGGGGTCAGTTGGTACATCAACTTCCCGGGGTCATAAATTTTGCATACGATATTTTCTTTAGGAGAACGATAGCCCATTGGAAAGGTTTATCTGAGGAATACACATTATTCCATCACACTTTGACTCAATAAATAGTGTGACTATGACGGGCCCAAAAAACGTTGTTTAGGGCCTCAAAACATCCCCAAAAGTTTAGGACCCGAAAAGATAGAAAAATAAACTGCCATGATGAAAATTGTATGTGAGATAGTTGGAAGAGGTGTGTGGCCACCAATATCCATTTGGATCAATCCTCCCTCCTTAGGAAGAAATGGTCTCCATTTCATTGATTTCCCCCATCATACGAGGAAACTTCTAGTGAATTTGGCTCTGGGTGAGCCACTTGCCTTGGTGCAGAAGTTGCCCCGCTTTGACAACATGATAAAGATGAAGTTTATGTTGGTGAGTTCCCTTGACCTATGTTTCCACGATATAATCAGTGGATTCTTGTTCCATGCAATCAGGGTTGATCTCTTTCAGTGTCAACTGTTCTACTATATTTGAAGTGTCTAGTAAGGGTGGAAAGTATGGCGACATAAGGTCCACAATAAACACTAGGTGCAAGCCAAGGAAGGGGGGAACATTGAGCTCAAAATCATTGTCACCCACAACCTTGGTGATGGTGTAAGGTCCATAGCGGAGTGGATGAAGCTTCCGATGGGGTCCTTTAAGGTGTTCTTTCTCAAGTGCAACCAAACTTTATCTCCCACCTGAAATGTGTGTGGCACCGCGTGTTGATCATGGTGCTACTTGTACTTGGCATTGGAATTATGAAAAACATTCTGAACCTGTTGGCATATGGTTTGGATTCATTCAATGAACCAAGTGGATTTTTTGTCTTCGGTTTGAGCATGGGATGAGTCTACCCATGTGAACGCAAGGGGTAGTGCAACATCCATGGGACCTAATGGTTGAAATCCTAACCCCTCCTGAAAGGGGCTGTGGTCAGTTGAGCTATGTATGTCTCTGTTGTAACTATGTTGAACATATGTAAGACTCTCATCCCATGTGAAAATATGATTGGAATTGTACATGCGCAAGATATGCAAGATCATCATGTTGACAACCTTTGTTTGGCCATCCATTTGGTGGTGGAAGGACATGGATTTGGTGAGCTTGGTGTCCAACCGTGACCAGAGGCTCGAGCAGAATGTGTTGAGGAACCGATTGTCCCGATATGAGATGATAGTTTGTGGTATCCAAAAATGTACCCACACTTGTTTGAAGAATAGCTTGGCAGTGGCCTCCGTTGTGATGCTCTTCTTGTAGGCAACCATAATCACCATCTTGGAAAATCGATCAACAACCACGAAAACATAGTCATTTCCCTGCTTGGTTGAAGGAATTCCTGACATGTAGTCCATCGCGATGGATTCCTAGGACATGAAGATAGTAGGAAGAGGGGTGTAAATGTGTTGTTACTTAATGGTCAATTTAGAAATGGTGTAGGTCATGCAGGACCTGATATACTTGCTGAAATCCCGTCGAAGTTTTTCCAATAGAAATGTTGTTGCAACACTGCCACTATATTTTCTACACCAAAGTGTCCCGCCACCCAACTATAGTGAGATTTCCAAATTATCTTCACTCACATGCTTGTTGGGACGCATAGATTGGCCAGATGGAACAACAACTCATCATGAATATGGAAATCAGTGAAAATTGTGTTTGTGCCCAACATATGGTAGGTAGTGGCGAAGTCAAGATCTCTCTCATAGAATTGGGGCCATCCAAAGGTCTCAAGTTTGTAGGAATGTAGCACCACGGTTAGTATTGCAACTGGAGGTTGAATGAGGCATTCAATGACATGGTTGGTGCTCCCTTTTTGAGAAGCTCTTAGATATGGCGCTTGATTTCCTCATTTTATGATAGAGAGTGACAATAGACTAGCCCATTAGGTAGTGGTGCATCAGGTGTCATATCGATTGAGTGCTTGACCTGATAGTGCATAGGTACCCTAGTGGGTGAGGAGAAGATGTCTTTGTATTCCTCCATGACCTTATCCACTTTATTTTGCTGCATGGAGGGACCTATGGCGAAGGACATGGATGCTGTTGCAACCTTCCGCTCACTTTGAGGGAAAATCACGAATAAGAAAAACTTCTCGTTCTGAGAGATGAACTTCCTGCATTACTTGGCAGAGATAAAGGATATGTCAGTAGATGAAACTACCTCGAGTATCTTGTACATTTTCCTGTCCAAAGTAATAATAAAACTATGATGCCTAGACTCACATACAACATGACATTTCCATAAATAAGGTTGGCCCAAAATAACATCACAAAATTCAAGGGGGGAGACATCACACAATACTTCATCTTTGAAGGGCTTGATGTTGTAGGTCAAGTGACATTGTTGGATGACGTGAAGATCTCTCCCCTGGTGAAGCCATTCGATGATTTACAATTGTGTGTGTTGTGTTGTCGACATATACAACCACTTAACAACCTCAACTAAGATGAGTTTCTTCTAGCTACCACTATCAATGATGAAGTGTAGAGAAGTTTCCTTCACCCACATCTGTGAATGAAATAGGTGCTCACCTTCCTCTGGTTCATCAGGTTCACTAGGTTGGACCTTGGTGGTAGCAACAATGGCACTAGGTTTTGCATCAATGATCCATCTCCCTTTTTCTGGTTTTGACTCAGATTCATATCCCACATCTCATTCATAGGTTTTCACCTCAACCACCAATGACTGCTTTGAGTGGTGTTCATTGGTGCTATGCCAGGGGCTCTTATGAAATTCACACCATTTCCAAGTCTCTTTCTTTGTCTTCCCATTCTCCTTCTTTGTTTGCAGTTTAAACTAGTTGTCTTGAGGCTGTCCATCCTTGCTCTACCCTTTATTCTATGGGTTGGGGTCACCTTTTCCCTTCTTATGCTATGAGGGGTTCACAGAACCAAACTACCACGTCTTTTGTTTAATCTTCTGCTCAATTTTGACATAATATCGATAGGCCACAACTAAGGACGAGATGTATAGAAACTCCATTTATGTTTGGATATATCTATGCATACAATCATGGTACTTGAATACCAGATGTCACCCAAAGTCTTTGATACCCATCTTGGTGCGCAAGGTATGGAAGACATTGGTGAACTCTGGCACTGCTTGGTCCCTTTCTTGCCACAGTGTGGTCCATTTTGTATATAAGTCGTCATAACTTCCAACATGGTAGTATTGTTCCTTAATATCATCCCTAAAAGAACCCCAAGTGGGTGCAACTACAAATAATGTAGATCCCTATGTTTCCTTTTTCTCATAGATAGTCTCCCACCAATATTTGACAATGGGGACAACCTTAAGGAGCGCAAATGTAATCTTTTCTCTATCAAAAAAGTTATGGACAGAAAAATACCCTTCTAGAAGGTTTAACCATTTTTCTATAGCTTCCACATCTATTTGACCTTCAAATATAGGAATATAAAAATTGATTTGTACCTTGAAGGGGGCGATGCCTCCACTTAAGGAAGATGCATCGCCTTTTGGCAGTCGTTGAAGGATTTTCACAAAATTATCCATCATCTCGTTCCTTTGTCGCAAGAGGGCTTCCTCGAGCAACAATTTAAAGGGATATCCTGCCCCATCGTCTCTCTTTTATTCCCCCATGAGTGGCCGTCAGGTTCTACATGACCGATATTGCAAAGGCTCAATTGGTTCAAGTCCCAACTGCTTATACCTTGACCTCGTTGGGAAAATGCATAGAGAAACAAATGAAGAGAAGACTGCTATGATACCACTGATCCATATTTACAAGCAAAATGAAATGAAACATAGATCTATAACATTAACACAAATATACAGAGAACAATAACATAGATACAATGAAACTTAACTTCTATTCAATAAAGAAATATGTTGAAACTGTAAAATGCAGAATGAAACAATCTTGCTCGAATGGTGGTAGTTAATATCTGAGAAGAGATGTGGCAGCTACGCACATTCGCTTGAGAACATTACAATGAGGCCTATAGGAATTTTAGTATCAAGAAGTAATAAAAAACCATAGACATCCAAAAACCTAACCCTAGGAGAAGAAGCACCAAAAGTCATGTGGGCCTCGATGGGGTAATTTGGTGCATCAACTTCCCGAAGTCACAACTTTTGCATAGAATCTTTGTTTTAGGCACATGATATCCTGTTGGAAAGGTCTATCCGAGAAATACACATTATGCCATCACACTTTGACTTCATTTGTAGTGTGACTATGGCGGGCCAAAAAAACATTGTTTAGGGCCTCAAAACGGCCCCGAAAAGCTAGAAAAAAACCTGCTACGATGAAAACTGTATGTGAGCCAGTTGGAAGATGTGGGTGGCCACCAATATCCACCTAGATCACATAAATAGAAAACTAAAAGTAGAAGATGAATTCATTCTAGTCTATGACATAAAATTGTATTTAAAGACAAGTTAAACTAATGCATGAATAAAACAAGCTATTTTGTCTAACCCCTTTGATCAATAGCAAGCCATATGTATTTTTATTTTTATTGATGTTTTCATTAAAACGATACTAAGATAAAATGAAATCTATAGCTAAAACAATCCTATAGGAAATTACTACAGGAAGACAAATTAAGGCCTAGAAAGGTAGTGTAAGTTTTCTTAAGCATCAACAAATCTATACTATAATAAAATGAAGTGGATATGAGGTTCTTGGCCTTGGGAGGTGTTATCGCACAAGTTGTATGTTAGGAAAATCCCTGACCCAATCGCCAAATGTCAACAACTTTGAGAACACCTACCCACGGTCACCTTAGGCAGGTATTCCCATTACTTTAGAGATGATAGAATCACCTCAAGAGGGGAATCCCAATGACCCTAAGAGGAATGTGATGGAAAGTGAAGAGATGAAAGAGATTCCCCCAATAGGTCAAGATAGAATATGTGGAAAGGCTTGGGAAATAGGCTTGGTGGTAGCCAATGGTTGCCAAGAGACAAGAACACTTGCAAAGAATGTTGTACCTTCCCGAGACACAATAACAAGCTGAGCATATATGTATAATGTTAGGTGGACAAGAAAGTTAGGCTTGTTTTCCCTAATGGAAGAAGTAAAAAACAATGTATATCAACAAGAAAATAAGTGTTAAAGCTGCTAAATAATTGCTAAAATTCCAACAAATGATGCAAGAGATAAGTTAGATAAACACTAGTGATACTCAAGAATGAAAGCACAAGAATTTAAAAATGAAACAAGGATGTAATAAAGAGTGCTTGCAGAGATATTTTTCAGCCTTATGGCTGTAGAAAACAAGTTTTTACAACAATAAATCCAACCACCAAAACTCACAAAGAATCCACCCAAATGTTGCACTAGGCCAAGTAGATAAATGTGGCAAACTCCTATTAAATTATGACGGTTGAAAAGCAAGTTATGAATGAAAATATGTTAAGGTTTATGCAGCCCTAATGGTTGTAGATGAAAATTTATAACAGCATCAAGAAGCACTTAGCTAAATATGATGCCCTAGTGGCTCAATCAAGCATATAGACCAAATAATTGATTCCAATTTAGACAACCTCCAAATCACGAAATTTCACGTTAACCAATGTAAGATTTTATTTCTCCAATGCAATTATAATAGTGCCTTTAGATATTGGGTTATGGAGTCAAGTAAATAAAGATATAACAATGCTATATCCTTGGGGGTGTAAACCTTCTTACTCCCCAAGGCAAGCAAATGCTAACTAGGTGATACTAGGAGGGTGTAAGCCCTTTTACTTCTCCTAGTAAAACCTTGTGCAACAAATAACTTCTAGAAAAAAATGATAGATAATGGTGGGGTTGTAAATCCTTATAATCCCCAAGAAATAAAGCAAATCAAACTTGTAACCAAGCAATGGAGCATCAATAAGATAAATCCTTACCTAGTCCAAGAAATGACAAGATAAACCTCCTCTTACTAAGATAAATCCATGACAAATGCCAAAGAAAAGCTCCAAGAGAAGTAGCACACTACTTCTTCCACCAATATCAATAAGAAACCAAGACAAGAGCACAAGAGAGAAGATGTTTCCCAAAGAGGGCGCAAATTTCAGCCAAATACTTCTCACAATGGGAGAGTTATGTTATCAAATGAGATACAAATGATCTCTATTTATAAAAAAATTCTTAGACATAGTTTGTACACATAATTTTAGGGTAAACCACAAGATAGGGGTCAACAACCCTAATCTTTCCCCTTTACACAAATAATACTAAACAATTCAACTAAAATTTGAATTTTCACAATGAAAACCCTAAAGAGGTGACTTCAACCTCCCTCGAGGCCACATTTTGGCACTTGGGTTAAGATGTTGGGATTAGAGAAGGATGCGATAGGATTCCAAAAGCCATGTTTCCTCAATTATTTCCTTTTCATCTTTTCTCAATACCTCCTTCCTCCAAATCATGCCATGTATCCTCATCACCACCTCAAGCCCCTCAAGCATGACGTCAAGACCATTACGGTGATGTTTTAAGCCTCCAAAGAAAATCATTTGGCTTGTGAAGGCATGGTGAGGTCATTTAAGGTGTCTTCTAGGCCTCCAAATCATGTGGTATTCATCCGATATGTGAGCCCTTGGCATCCAACATGTTGGCTTCTTTCCCCATGGAAGCCCAATCTAGGCTTATTCTCCCAAGACTGACCATCAAGCAAGGTCTTGAAAAAAAAATAGGTACACCCTCAAAATATCTCAAGTCAAAGGTATCATGACAAGTGTAAACCACATCTAATATGGAAGGCACCTAAACATAATCATCAAAACTACCTCATCAAATCAAGCAAGTGCTCAAAGACCCTATACAATTGACCAAGTTTAAGTATGGGAGGGGTGTCATAAAAGTCCTATTGGGTAAACCAAAACCCTCAAGTAGGAGATGCTCCTAAGGATGCCCCTTAATGGCCATGCAATGGATGATGAGGTGAATAGGGGGTTAGAATTCATAGGTCAATGAGTTTCATGACATATAAGGGCTTGTATTGTCTCATTTATGGGTGCCTTTGTAGAGGGTGTGATGCACCTTCGTCTTCAAGGCAAACTTTTTTCCAAGCCCATTTATTTCCATTTATTAATTAATTAATTATCCAAACACATGTGCACTCCCAATAGTGAATCGATTAGCTTGGGGGGCAGTAAGATAGTGTCACTTGAAAGAAGAGGTCCACAAAGTGCCATAGGGGTAAACATGCAAAGTGTTATAATGCACTTGTGTTAGTCTTACATTCAATTGGGATATTTATTATGTGTTTGGTATTTTTGCAGGTCTTCAATTCTTTTAAGAGAAGTAGTTCATCATATCGAGACCTGTTTAAGCGAGCATATAGAAGGTTTATATTTAAGGATTTTATCTTTTGACAGTCACCATCCCTCTGGGCCTTCAACCCCTTCTTCTCATGAAATTAGGTACATGCCCTTCTTGGGTCACTAAATTAAAAGGGCCTAGAAGAGGGTAATGTGACGGGGATGTAATGAGTGGGAAGTGACAAGTATGGTTAGGAATGGTACGATGACCCCTCAAGGGACCCCCAGTTACACCCCTTCCCAAAAATTTGGCCACTTTCTAGGAAATCGATGACACTCACCAAGGTGAAACATGGACAAAAGAATAATTTCCAAGCATGTGTTCTATAATCAAAAGAAAATTCAATACACCATGCTTAAATTCCTCAAATATTAGGGCGATTACCTACCACAATACCTGACTTGCACCACATGGAGCAAGACCCACTTGCCTTCCAGAAGATAGTTGGTGTGGTGGATACTCAAACGATGGATCCAAATTGTGGTGATAGAGCAAGATTCTGTATGTTCAAGTGGACACTGCTAGTCATGTGGTCTCTCGGAACTCCATATCTGCAACCTGGGGTCTCAAGACATCATCTTCTTAGTTATCCCAAAAAATGGGGATAACAAGAGGCACCTAAGAGTGCTTCAAGAGGCTATTGAAATTTTCTACAAGATGCCTACTGTAACTAACCAATCAATGATAATATGGTAGAAAGCACAATTAATCAAGAAAAAATGTATTAAGCTTCAAAAGAGAATGAAATTATATCTAATCACTAATTAACATGCATGAAAACTATAGAAAATGCAACAGGGTCCTTGAGCCCTCTTTAGTGGGACCTACCCAAGAAGCACAAGGAACCTTGAGAAAACACTAATATTATAAAATCAAGACCATCTTTATTCCATTAACATTTGTAGTATATCAGGAGAAAGAAATTCTCTAAGCCTTCAACAAAATTCTTCAGAGCAAAGTTCAATACAATATTCTAAAAAATATGTCTCCTTTCTCTCCTAGGATAGAGGTCTATATATAGGCTTGAGAGTCCAACTTCCCTTGCTTAGATCAAGGATAAAAGTGAGTAAATGAAGAATCTCATCCAATTAAATCTATATCTCAAGTTGTTTTTTATCAGGAGTGGGTAATAATGCACAAGGAACGCTTTGGAGGTAGGTGGGGACAATGTCCCTTGATTCTTGGATAGTAGCACTCTGAGGGAAACAAAATTCCCTATTTTTAGGATGTTGGTTCCCTTGACTCATGAAGTTCAACCTGCTTGGTGCTACACACATCTTTTGGCATATATATTAGAGAAAACAAGGCATATTATCCACAAAATTCCACCTCAAAATACATTTACTAAGAAACATGCAAAAATATCCATGACTTACTATTAAATATGGTAAAAAACAAGTATTAAGTCATACTGTGGTGGGAAAATGTGCCTAGGATGAGCCTTTGGGATAGGAAATAATTGGGCTCATCACCCTCTATTAGGCATTCTCCTAGACCCTCCCCTCTCTTGTGGATTAATCCATCCCCCATCTTTGTCCATATCCCCTTAGTAGTTGGCATCACATATTATTATTAAAATTCAAAAATACATTTCACATATACATCACTTGGTCATAGCCACATATTATATCTAAATTAATATTAATTAGATTGTGGATTATTGTTGGATTATTGAGAGGGGGGGTGAATCAGTAATAGAGCAATCTAATCATTTTTAACCATATAATGCAAGTGTTATATCAATGTAGCATTATCATCCAATATTTTCTGTCACACACCCACTATAGCAACTTAGATTTTAGATATATATATATTTTTTATTTATATTTTTCTTCGGGGAACAAAATCCTTGAGAATTTTATGGGGCCTAGCGTAGACCCTCTCTTCCCTTGTCCTCTTCCAAACGACCACAAGCTGGCCTTAGCGCAAGCGCCTTTCACATCTCGCGAGTCGGGAATCAAGACTCTCGACACCGACACCCGAGATACTATATGGGTATGGCTCCCTCCTCACTAGCGCCTACTACCTATAACCGTAGGCTAGGTTGAACACTAGCACTACTCACAACTTTTCCAGTTGAGGTGTTGAGCTCTCGTGCCCCCCCTTCGCGAATCCCTGAGACACGAGAGGTCAATGTTGTGTGGACTCTGCCAAAGCAACGTGCCCACGCCACTTGTCAACCCCTCTATACTCTGCTCACGAGCTGTGTCACCACCGCCCGTCGCACAAGACCTCGACTCTCGACGTTTCGTGGCCTTAGCGGCAAGGTGCAACTTCTTCACCCTGCGAAACTCTGAGCCATGATAAGTCAACAGTGGGTTGACTCTTTCCCAGTGTGACACGTGTCCACCACCGGTCACCCGCTTCCTAGGCTAAATACTAGTGCTACTCGCATCTTGCGACTTCGCGAGTTGGAGTGTTGAGATCTCATGCTCCTCCTTCGCGAGTTCCTAATATACAATATGTCAATTAATGGATTGACTCCTTCCCAGGTGACATGTGTCCACCACCGGTCACCCGTTCCCACCTTTAGGGTGCTTATTGTTACGCCACCTGTCAACCACGCGGTCCCCACTTACGGATGGGTCACGTGTTTTCACGAGCCCCTCAGTGCTTGGCACTTTGCGACTTCTACAATTGAAAAGAAACTCTCTCAAGTCCTGAGTCCCCGATAGGCGATACCCACGAAGGTTCTGATCCAACGGTTCTCCCGTGCCTTGGATCCAACGGTCATGATCACGTCGCGATATCACAAATCGTGAGTTCATGCAACCCTACCCTTGACCACTCCAAGTCACGAGTCAACGAAATGATACTCTCCTGCCTATACAAAGGCTAAGATCAACGGTCAATAGGGCTCCGTCAGATCCTTGGATCTACGGTTCGCGATCCCATCGCTACATGCGAAGGTTGAAAGGGTCAAGGTGTTAACGCCTGTGCTCCTTCTCTAGATCCATCGATCTTGACAGATCTGGGGCGTTCTCGAAAGGATTCTGACCGTTCGTTGATCAAAATATAGGGTATTCTCTCTTTCTATAATTGGGCTCATTATCCCTTCCGAGCTTAAATCATGAAATTCAACTTCTCGGGGCTTCAAACTCCCACGACTCTGAGACCTTAGAGAGATACCCTTTCGACCCTAGACTTAACCATTTGTATAGAAACCAATGAGAACATATAGGCATACACATGCATCCATTATTTCATGTTTAAAACACCGGACAATCATTCTACACAGAAATTATTATAGGCATATAAACACAGACATGCATTCATGATATTCAGTTCGAAATACAAGGTATAAAACACTTATCAGATCTACCAGGCATGATGCAACTGCTGAGAGGGGTGCTCGTTTCCACCCAACCATAGGCTTAGTGACTCCAAACGGATTTACCACTAGCCACCCCCGAGCTAGACCACAATGCTTTGAGGTTCAATCTCCTACTTCCAGCTCAATGGAAGTCAAGGACGAAGGTTACTCTCCTTCTCCTGATATAGGAAGATAATCCAGGAAGAAGGTTACTCTCCTTCTCTTGGTATTCAGAACTCCCCGCGTTTTCAGGGTTTCTCCAATTTCTTTCGCGATCTCCGTCGCGCGCACTGCTCTCCCCTTTTACCACATTTCCTCTCTTGCCAATTTCTGTCTGCAAGGTTGTGTGTGGCATGAATTCTGTCATCTGTGGTCAGGTTTGAGGGCTGTTACGGATGGGCGGTTCACCCCCATCCCCTCATTAACTCTTGAGGAGCCTCCCCACCTACCAATTTGACGGGAAATCCATTCCAGGATCATAGAGCTGCTTTGGTCTGTGAGCAAGTATAAACCAGTACGGTACTGGCTCAGTGGAAGTTAACGCAACCATTCCAGGTCCCTTCCACCACCCCTCATTTGCCATCGTGGTCTCTTTTAGAACATCCCCCTCTCAGCAGTCAAGAAACACATATTCATTATATAATTTACATTCATCGACCTTTTATGCAAAGGTCCGTCAAGTCAAACATTCACATCTTTGAGTTTGCCATAGTTCTTGGCCAACATAGTTATTTTTACAGACTGGGGGAAACAGGGTGTTACAATTCCCTCCCCCTTAAAGGAACATCAACCTCGATGTTCTATCTATCAGTATGATGTGTATGTACAGAAGTAAACAAAATTGGATATGCCTGTTTCATGGCATCTTCCATTTCCCACATAGCCTCATCTGGGCCAATATGTTTCCACTGCACCTTGACCTGTGCAATGGTTCAGTTCCTGAGTGGGGTTTCCTTTCTGTCCAGTATGCATTTAGGTTCTGGCAGGAATTATCCCTCCGGTTCCACCTATATCACAGACCAGTCAATTATATGATTAGAATCATGTACATATCTCTTCAATAATGAAACATGGAAAACATTATGTGCTTTTA
>ML810585.1:150832-162541 GCA_009831015.1 Picea engelmannii | reverse complement strand
TGTCTTCATCCTTATGATCCAAAAGACATATTTCTATCCATCAAACTGTGGTATTCCATTTTTATGCATGTTGTTGCTCTCCATGATCTACCTTTCAGTGGTTAAATTGATTTCTGAAGAACCTTCTCTGATACCAATTGTTGGATTACTGAGAGGGGGGGTGAATCAGTAATAGAGCAATCTAATCCTTTTTAACCATATAATGCAAGTGTTATATCAATGTATCATTATCATCCAATATTTGCAGAGTAAATAAACAATCAACAAATGAACAATCATACACATACACAGCACACCAGTTTTTTTTACGTGGAAACCTAAAGTGGGAGAAAACCACATAATGATTTTTCTTATATGTCTTGAAGAATTACATTCATTGGAAGCACCAACTTCCTTTGTTTTCCAGCTGCAACTAGAAGGAGTCTCCAACCCCCTAGTTTCTCAGGCTACAACCTAAGGGAAGCTCCAACTCCCCAATTCTCTGGCTACAACCCTCTATGTTCTCCGGCTACAACGGGAAGGTGGCTACAACCACCTATCCTTACACCGTCCAACCACCCTGACGTATACGTAGAATGATGGAACCACTATCACACTATCAATGTGAGATATATTTATGTAAACATGTACCAATAAACCTGCACCAAACAAACTGTACCAATAACCTGAACCATGTATCAACCACGCATCAACTTGTAATCAACTCATACCATAAACAAGTGCATCAACCATGCACCAACCTGTACCAAAAAACCTGTAATCAACTTGTACCATAAACAAGTGCATCAACCATGCACAACCTGTACCTCAACCTGTAAACCTTCCTTAACTTTAACAACAAGAGACTAGCATTTTCATCAAACTTTACTTTAGTCTCACATGACTAGTTTTGGATTAGTCAACAACCCTAACTTTAAATAATCATAACCTGTACCTGTAATGAATAAAGATCTGAAAATAGTACACAATGTTCTTCAGTTTGTTTTATGCAATTCCTCTAGGTGTCACTACTTGGAGCCTCTTATAAAAGGAGTTATAGCAAAAATGACACACCTTGTTGAATTCTGTCTTATTCTAGAGAGCGAACTTGTAGAGCGTGCCCCACATGTATGGATCTGAAAATTTTACACAAAATACTAAAGGCTATACTCTAACCAACATATTTGGTCTTACTGAATTTGGATCTGTTATGAAGAAGATATGATGTTTTTACCCGAAACACCTGTTTTAGACTAGTTTCGGGACTAGCCACAAACCCTATTTTCCACGGACTGTAACTCCAAAAATACAACGACCCACAAGATGAAATTCGTACCACAGCTACTTGGATGTGTTTTCTCAACGACCTCCCAATTTTACGGTCCGAATCATTCTAGGAAAAAATTTATTGTGAAAATGGTGAGATGAACTGTAAATAACATACCTTAGAAAGCATCATCAAAAGAATTTATACTCCCTTGAATTTTGGCCTTCTTTACTTCACCTTCCCTCTGAAATTTGGCTTAGATATCCTTTGTTTACCTCAGTCACTTGTAGATATTCAATATGCTCAAGCATGATTAAAATGAGAGAGCCTTGCCTCTTATTTATACTCTCCAAGTAGCTTTCTTAGAAGCATATTCTAGGCCACTTTGTCCACATAGTTACCTATGTCCAACTTTGCCCAAATTGCCACTTGTCCATGTATCCAATAACCACTTCCTCATTTTAGGGTTAACCTTCTTATAACCACTTTCCATAATTATAAAGTTCTCCATTTACTTTATTATTTAAATAATCCTCCTTGACTTTGTCACTTCACTTTATTATTTAAATAATCCTCTTTGATTGTGTCACTTCACTTTATTATTTAAATAATCATTTTTGACTTTGTCACTTCACTTTATTATTTAAATAATCCTCTTTGACTTTGTCACTTCACTTTATTATTTAAATAATCCTCTTTGACTTTGTCACTTCACTTTATTATTTAAATAATTTCTTCTTTGCAAGCACTTTGACTTCTTTGACCTTTTGGGGTTTCAAACCAAACATATGAGGGTCCTTCAACTTCGTAAGGCCATAACTCTCAAACCGTAAGGAGTTATATGATGTTCCACATACCACTGGAAATGGCATGCCATGTACTATCCATCTAGAATAGTCTTACCTGAAAATATATCAAAAATCATACCATTATACATCAAACAAACTTGGGTCCATTACCCAAACCTTTTTGTTACCAGAATTCGCTATCAAAATTTCTTCAAGGGTTGACATCAATGACAACCAACCCAATTAATCAACAATTATAGTGGGGATTTTACAATGTTAGTTTTAAGAAAATTTAGAGCATATAAAGATTACAATAGTAACATAATGGGCACAATATAGGGACACGAAAGAGAATTTTCATTAAAATTGAACAACAAATGATGTATACAGATGTCACCTGATACTATTGTGGCACTGCCCTGGAACCAACATCCAGATTCCTTCACCCGGACCACTAAATAAGCCTCACACCTCCTGAATCCTCACTTTGAACAAGTCAGGGAAAGATAAGGAGTCTGTTTCTAGTCGGGATAAGTGAACAAGAATGTTAGAAACAAGGGTTTCTAGAAGCAAAGGGAGAAGTCTTAAAAACTCGGGAAGGGGCTTGCAGAATCAACAAATTTTTACAACATAATGATGCTTCTAGGATTTCTATTTCTCCTCTACCCCATGTCATCAATTTATACTCCAATAAATTGGTTGGAGTATTTATACATGGGAAATATGAGATCAAGAACCAAAGGAACCTGTGAACCCTGCTCGAAAATTCACAATTTTTATATTTTTTTTGTGAAACAAAAGTGCATACGCTAGTTGCTAAAGAGTAACAAGAGTGTGAAGAGTTGCATAGGTTATATGTTAGTGCATAGGGAGCATATGGATAGAAATATGGTGTTTTAAAAGTTTTTTCAGGAGGATTTGAGGGGGATTTCAATCTTCAAGTAGGGAACGAACATGATAATCAGGTCAATAAATGCATCTTCGCAATGAGGTGGAAAAATATGTTGTAACAAATTCCCCCTAATGTATGAAGTCATAAGGGCATCCTATGGATGAAATACATTATATAATCTAGGAGGAGAGTGTAGTAGGACTAAACAGAGTTCACAAAACACTGGACCATAATATAACTTGTAGAAGAAATCAAGTATGATACTAATCTCTTCCCGAGGTGGGCATACCCATGCTTAAGAGTGATGTAAGAATGGTCTCCAAATAGAGTACACTACAAATCCACGAAGTATGTATATAAGTAGTGATCATAGCCATGAAAAATGAGTACATAGTGGATCCATGTCAAAAGAGATCATAGACACGAACATATACACAACGAATCTATATCTTAGAATCATAGGAGAATAGCTAGAATCCAAGAGATGAACAAATTGATCCTCCTCAAGTACCAATGTCATGTAAAGGAGTAGTATTGTCCAATGCAACTCGGGAAGGACCATAAAAGAGGTGATGCTACTATAGACCCAAGGTATTCAAAACAAACCATCGATGGTATGAGTCTACATCATGTGAATAGATGGGTTGAAGTTGAACATAGTGAGAGACCATTGGATTGTCAATAATTGATGTATACCATTAAAAAATGAGAGGCAAACCACCGATAATGAAATGGGAATCAAGGTACCTCATAAATTCTAGCAAGTGTGAATGAATGAGATGACATCTAACACTTTTAGAATATATCGATCATGGGACATTGATGTATTCCCATTGTCAATAAAGAGGGAACCTGCCAATGATGAATGCCAACCCCAAGTTACTAAAAATATTCTAAATCTTGATCCCAGAGAAAATGATCTGAATTTGATGGGAAGAGATCCACTAGAAGGAGGGTATTAGGGAATTCTCAGAGTAAATAAGAGATGAATCGCTAGAAGGAAGTCAATGGGGACCTTCCATATTGACATGAGTATAAGACATAGATTCTTTTTTATCCTGATAATTACTTGACATGGGAAGGCCAATATGAAAATTCAATAATTTTGAGGAGTGGCTAATGTAGGTTAAAAATTCCCTTGAAAAATAACATGACACAAAACTGACTTGGGAAACATAGAATCAAGAATGAACATTGACATAAGTTTACGACACAAGAGGGATCAATAAACTCTCCATGGTGACTTGAAGAATAACTGGTCGGAGGATATCCTCTCATATCTAAGGGTGTGTTTAAATGGTCTTCACACAATATAAATGTTAGGGCTACCCATAACTATTCAATAGTCAAAGAGTTTTCCTAGGAATCGTGTCGTATGTCGGCATTAGAGGTTCTCCAAAGTTGTCCTGCACAATGGAGCATGTTTTTTTTTACGATAGAGGTAGTTAAAAATAAATAATTCTAAAATAATTATAATAACTATGATTAAGATGTCAATTTTAAGAAAATAAAATGCATATAAAGATTACAATAATAACTTAATGACACAATATGGGGACAAGAAAGAGAGTTCACAATAAAATTGAATAGGAAATGATGTATACAGATGTCACCTGATACCGCTACAACATTGCATGAGAACCATTGTTTAGATTCCTTTGCCTTGACCACTAAAGAAGCCTTACGCCTCTTGAATCCTTGCTCTGAACAAGTCAGGGAAAGAGAAGGAGTCACTTCCTGATTAGGATAATTGAACAAGAATGTTGGAAACAAGAGTTTCCATAAACAAAGGGAGAAGTATTACAAACTCAAAAAGGGGCTTACAAACTTAGAAAAAATTGTAGGATAATGATGATTCTAGGATTTCTCTTTCTCCTCTACCCCATGGCATAAATTTATAATAAATTGGTTGGAGTATTTATACATGAGAAATAGGAGGTTAGGAACCTGAGGAACCTATGAACCCCACCCAAAAATTCACATTTAATTTTTTTTGTTTGTGACAAAAAAGTGCATACACTAGTTGTTGAAGAGAAACAAGTGCTAGTGTATGAAGAGTTGCACACACTCTTTATTAGTGCATAGAGAGTGTATGGATAGAAACATGGTGATTTTGGCCTGTAAGTAGTGAAGGGACATAATAATCAAGCTAGCAAGTGCATCTTTTCAATGAGGTGGCAAAATATGTTGTAACGATTCCCTAAGAATGATAACACTAGATTGGAACACATATGATGACCACCAAACTGAAACAAGGAAACAAATCATAACTTCCAAGCAATCATGATCCAATATCTGAATTTAACCTATGATCCTCACCTAAATTCCTAATGCATTAAATGTAACACTTTATATGAAACAATGAATAATGTACCTCGTGTGTGCTGGACCACGATCATCAAATGAACCATCTTGATCAATTAAATGATTTGAGTTGAGGAATGATGAGGGAGGAGGCATCTGAGGGGATGTTGTCTGTGGAGAATGATGATGATCATCTCTTGGATCATTGTGTTCATTGTGGACCTTGAGACATGATCTCCTCTAGTTACCCCTAGGTGAGAGGGGGTAACATATGTAAACCATGAATTCATGCACAAGGTATTAGATATATCAGGAAGATTGTGCACTCATCCACAAGCATCGATTATGGTTAATAGATTAGGGTGTATCTATGTGTATTGTGTGCATGTGCCATTATTTATTGCTTTCATTTTGTATACATTATCTCTCTCTCTCTGTCTCTCTTTATATATATATATATATATATATATATATATATATATATATAGAGAGAGAGAGAGAGTTCTTATATGCTTCTCAATACTCTACTCTATTATAGAGGCTATACGTTCTTTCCTCTAGACCATATCATATTGGTTATACATAGCACATGAAACTAAGAATGTACACTAATTTATTATACAATAATAAGGTAAACAATCATGTGGTTTAATTAAGCTCTAGCATTGTAACTATGCTCCAATAGCATATGTAATACCGTACTATACTCTAAGACAAGTAAGCAAACTTATTCTACAAATTTAGACTCTCTCTCTCTCTCTCTCTCTCTCTCTATCTCTCTCTCTCTCTATATAAAAGATCTATGTGAGTGTGTAATCATAAGATCTCAATAATCTTAAGGAGCACTACTTAATTCTTCCAACCAAGTGAAATAGAACATTATCTAATCCTTATTTTCATATAACCATATTCATATTTTGTATTATAAATTTCTTTGCTATATATCATAATCATTCTATAATCAACTTGCATACATATTAATTACTCATTCCCATACCATACCATTAGTTTAATACAATGTATAAACCTAATAATTGTTGAAGATATTGCATGCATCATCTAACTTTTCTTTCAACCCTACCAATGTAAACACAATAAAAGATAAACTCACATAAAGTGGCATTCTTTGAATGCTAAAAATAAGATCTAAACATGATAAATATTCATAATAATATTTAAATGTCATCTTTTAACATATTTTCATAATAACTACACATTATCTATCTTATGCGGTCTTTCTATTCTCAAGAAACACATGCAATATGACATTCTTTGAATGATAAAATAAAATCTAAATATGATAAATATTCATAATAATATCTAAATGTGATCTTTTAACATATTTTCATAATAACCACACATTATTTATCTCATGCGATCTTTCTATTCTCAAGAAACACATGCAATATTTGTTTAAGGCATGCATGCATGTTGGCACAGGGGCAGACCCAGGGTTCAATGCTACAATAACACACCAACAAAACCCTAACTACCGGTCCTTTCGGCAACACCTGTGAAGCATATGAAGTCTCACCCGAGGTAGAGGCATGGGTGGTTACAGGACTCAGATGTCTGCAACCTTAGCTGGGACACAGATCTGTGATTCTAACACTTAACATAGCACTTAGCAATTAATCTTCATCAATATTCAGTTCTTAGTAACAACGCAGATGTACCCTAATTATAGAGTATCACAGTATGCAACCAGATCCACCATCTAATAACACTTAACATAAAAGGAACACATTAGATATATCAGATTCAAGCACTAAGCACATCCATAAAGGTCATATCTAGCATTCATTCACATGATTAGGCACAAAGCAACATCAGGTCTATCTAGCATTCATCACATAGAAACACATCGATACATCGCACAAAGCAGAGCGACACAACATGTACGTGGTTCACCCCCACCCTGGGGATACACCCACCAACTCTTCTTCTTTATTAATATATTCAATCAGTTACAACACACAGTCACCAAAAACCCTTCTACGCACAGGACAAAAGATATGCGCAGCTCGCTAGATCCTTCTTCCTTGCATTATATCACAAAGACTTCTCTAATCTCTATAATAACTTGCACTTATCTCTGTAACCCTTCTACAGTCATGAACAAAGCACTACTAGCACTTAGATTACATCACATAGATAGGCTACCATTCTCTTACTTACTTCACCTAGACATCTATTTATACATACAAAAGTGGGCCTAAGCGTGGGTGAACCCACGTGCCGACATCCCTTTCCCATTACATTGTCCCAAAACCCAAAAAGGGGCCCGAAAGTGGGCTGAGATCCCATGATCTCTGCTTCGTCTGGTGCTCCATCTCCGACAGGCTGTCGAAGTCCAAAAAATGGTCAAATATGACCAAGTGTTCCTCAAAACTTGTTCAAGGGCCAACAAGCCCCCAACACTCACCCGTGACTCGTCTCGAGTCACTATGGTTTGAGCAATTCTGCTTCGAATGCCTCAAACTTGGCTCGAGCTGCTTCAATCTACTGTAGTGCTACTGCTTCTTGCTCAGTGAACTCCTAAATAAGTGCATCATTGACTGATCCTTCGAGGCGCTGTTCTATTGTACTCACAACCTATTCAAGTTCTACTCCTTGGCTTTCAAGTTCAGTGAATAATTGGCATGCCTTTTCTTGCACTGGTTGAAGTCGTTGAGAGACTTCCATTACTTTACTCTGGAGTGTGCGTACTTGCTGCTGGGTCGTGCGTTTCTCTGGAAACCTCTTCATTCTCTCAACTGGTGAAAAGGCCTTTAGCTGCGCTTGTAACGTGCTTGCCTGCTATTGTGTGTGTTGGACCTATGACTCTAATGCCTGTAATTATGGATTTTCCGTGAGGCTTTCATACGTCTGGGCGCTTCTGGAGCTCAGCTTCTTGTATTCCAAGGCAAAGGATTTTAGTCGGTCAACTGTGATTCGGGCAATGGACTCTCTTAGATCTCTTATTTCTTGAGGTGTCTCAGGCACAATGCAAAGTTCCAGGTCTGCGATGCACTGCTGAAGTTGCTGGATCACTCCTTCCAGTTGTGCCACCTGCTGTGGAACTCGTTCTTCTATCTAGACTTCGATGATTGTCACAGAGAAAAGTGCTCTATGAACCCATTCATGTACTTCAAGTTTATCTACGAGCAACTATTCCCTGTCTTGTTGTAGCACTACTTTCTCTTCCTCCCATTTATCTTGAAGAGCTAGTTTTTCTTGTTCTGCGTTACTGCGCTGTTCTAGCATATCTTTCTATGCCTGTGCCAAAGCTTGGGTATCTTGCACTGTCTCTTCTTGAGCTCGTCGAAGGTGAGCTTCAACTTTATTGGCGATCTGGTGCAGTTGGGCCGACTCATCTCCTGGTTCTTTTGTTCCACTTGTCAAGGGTGCAATAGAAACTGTGTGGCTGGATTGTAGTGCCTGCTGTACTTCTCAAATTTCTCCCTTGATTCGGCTGAATACCTCCTCCTGCTTCACTTCTTTCTTTTCTGCAATCTCCAATGAAGCATCATTCAATGTAGCGATTAAGAAGTTGAAGTCGTCCGAGGTGAGGGTAGTCTTAAACATATCCCTGGTGGCTCTGGATTTCTTTTGGGATGAAGGCTTTGGCGAGGTAACCTTCCTTTTCTTAGTTGGATCCTCTTCATCTCTAGGCAGATTAAATTCACCTTTGTTTTGCTCGAATTCTGTGCCACCTAGTTCTCCACCATCATCTCCCTGCTCAGGTGAGGTCGAATATGTCTCCACCGATGTGCTATGGACATCATGCACTTCATCATTTTTCTTCGTTTTACTTGGTCCAGGTGTGTCCGACATAGTTTCAGGGCTATCCACATCAGACATCTCTGCTGGAACAAGGAGGTCTGCTGACCATTCCTTGGTAATCTCCTCTAAGTCATATTCTGTCAATTTGTAATATGACTAGAGCTGTTGTTTATGCTCATCAGCGCGCGCTGTAATGCAGGGGAAGTGGCGGTCCGCGTTGAACTTCATCAAGGGTCTAAACCTGTAAAGTGTGTTTGGGGTGATGCGCAGTGTAGACTGGATTGCGACCTTCAACTGGTTATAGTAGGCATGGAAGACGACATTGCACTGCCACTGTTTTCTCATGTCCCTGGAATACTAGAGCGTACAAAACTTTGCGGCCAGTGGTTCAAAGGGTTCTATATCCGGGAAAGTGGTGCCTTCTGGTAGATCCCAGGCAATGAAATCGATCAGTATAAGAAGAAAACTAAAGTGGAATTCATACCCTTGGTCTTGCGCTTCTATGCAATCAATCTCTAGTTGGTTGACAAGGTACTGTACCCAGTTCATCTGTAATCCCTCTGCGCACTTCCCTATGAGGTCGACCACGAATCCGGTTAGTTGAGTTGGTCTTTCTTACGAACTAACTTTCCCACGATCAGTTGACAGGCAAGGCACACTGCACCACTCTGGATAGAGGCTACCTTGTAGCCTCGCGTGCCCTTCTCGACATCGCCATAGGTTTCCTTAATCTTCTACGCTAATGCTCGGTCCGAGGTCTTTCCAGGGTAGAACTCCTATGGGTCAGGGCCTTGCATGCTAAGCCCTATGATCTGATTGATCAAGGTCGGATCCACAGTGATGCATTGGTTTAGCCATAGGTATCCTTCGTGATAGCAAGATAGAAGCAACTTTACGCACACATTCACCTCCTGGTGTCTGCCAAAGTGCAGGATCTTCATAACATTCAACAATGTAGACTGCATGAGGTTATGGGTCCAAGACTACGGGATAATCTTCGATTTCTTTCCCTTCATCTTCATTAGATACTTGTGCAAGGAAAGCATACTGTAGACTTTCCTGTCACCGAGGTTGAAGTCACTAAACTTCAATGCTGCGAACTTGTCTTGATCGGCTCGAACTACGTGCACCCCTTTTGGAAGGTACACGGTGACCAAATTATACTCTAAGTCTCTGGGTACACTGCCACGGTTAATCCCACTGCTCAGAGGTGGTATGTAAGTCGACATAATGCGTGGAATAATCTTGGCGTTCACAATGTCATCTATGTGCTTTGTTCTTGTCTCTATCGTGGTTTGGGAAGGTCCTGCTCCATGAGCAGTTGAGGGAGAAGCTTGGACTCCTCCTGTTGATGACGCTTGCACACCTGCAGACATCCTTCTTTCTGACATGACTCTCTCAGTCATTAAGTCAACCAGAACTTCTTCGAACGATTTCTCTACTGCGTTGATCTCATCCGACATACAAGCTCGGGGTCGATTAGATCAGGTGTGAACTTGATTCATAAACTGCAGTGGATGGTACAAGAACAAGGCGATGATCATAGTGCAAAATAATCTCAGGCTGTGGGCTCAAGTTCTTAGTTAGCAAAAGGTATTCTAGGTGCGTGGCGCGACACACTAAGTAAAAAAGTTAGCAACAGTCTGCTTGCAATGGGTATGAGGTTCCATTAACTCGTGTTCTGTCCATTATGGTGCGGTCTAATGGTCTAGTGGCGAACCATCAATGCTTTTCAACCCATTCGGAGCGGCAGTTGAACGGTTATATCAACTTCCAATGGCTATATTGCTTCACCTCGACGAAGTGGCCTATGTTGCTGGTCTGATATCTCGGCGAAGTTCAATTTCTGCAAGTTTCCCATTTTTCGGGGTTCCCTCTGAAGTATTCTGTAGTCTGTCGATCTTAGCTCTCCTTTTACTTAGTTTCCTATCCTTTTTTCCAGTGGGCTTCATCTCATGGATTATCTTCCCATTTTGATTCTTATTTTCCTTAAACATAGGTACTTCGCGCTACTGAGATTCTCTCCTAAGACCCAGGGGTAATAATTCTTCTTTTTCTGGGACATGTGCTTAGGTCTTCTGTGAGCCTTCTGACATTTTTTTAGCTTCGACATCTGGGCCTCTAACGATAAGTGGCTTTGATTTGTTCTCGTGTTCTTCAATCAACTGCGCAATCCTTCTGGTCATGAAATCTGTTAACTCTTGTCTCTGTTGTTCTAAAACTTTTTCTTCTCTTTCTTTCTGGCTTGATCTCTCTTAATCCAAGGTTTTCCAAGTAACATAGTAAACGGGGCGCTGTCCTCAATAAACTTGATAATCTTGAAATCTTCTTCTGTCGAATTTCCATTAGCATTCATAGATATTTGAGTGAGCTTTCCACATAGGGTCACCAACTTTCCTCTAAGGAGTCATATTCCTCTTAGTGAAGGGATCATAACAGTTCTTCCTATAGCTTCCCAAGTTCTCTCTGGCATGATGTTCACTGGTGTTTCTTCATCAAGAACACAGTCAATGTCGAAATCTCCTATTCTTACTTCGATGCATTCTTTTTCTTTAAAGATCTCTGATAACCTAAAATGTCGGTGGTCATTCAGGGTCTCTTTCATCTGTAGTAATACTTTCTCAGATTCTTTCTGAGATTTGGATATTTCTAGAGCTATCTTAGGGTTTTCTTCATTCAAATTCATTCTTTCAAGATTAGCAATCATTCTAGGG
>ML810585.1:81183-107055 GCA_009831015.1 Picea engelmannii | reverse complement strand
CTTGGGAATATACTGATATGCATGGAATTCATCCCAAGACATGCACTCATCATATCTACATTGATGATAACATAAGACCTCTAAGGCAACCTCAATGAAGAATGAATCCAATGTTGAAAGAGGTAGTTAAATAAGAATTGCAAAAAATATTATAGGTAGGATTTATCTACCCTATCTCTGACAATCAATGGGTTTCTCCATTAGTTGTTGTACCTAAGAAAAATGGAAAATGGATAATCTGTGTATATTATAGAGAGTTAAACAAGGCAACACTTATAGACCATTTTCCATTACCATTCATAGATCAAGTCTTAGATACACTAGCTGGGAAAATATATTTTTCCTTCCTAGATGGATTTAGTGGCTACAATAAAATCAAAATAGCATTATAATACCAGGACAAAACTACTTTTACATGCCCCTAAGGTACATATGCTTATAAGGTATTACCTTTTGGTTTATGTAATGCTCCAACTGCTTTTCAAAGAGCAGTTCTGGCTATTTTTGTTGATTTAATATATGAATGTGTAGAGGCATACATGGATGATTTTTCTGTGTACGGTAATACTTTTGATAATTCCTTGAAAAAATTGGAAAAAGTCCTAAAAATATGCATAGAAACAAATTTGTCTCTCAGCGATGAAAAATGTTTCATGATGTTAACCGAAGGAATAGTATTAGGTCATCATATTTCATCATCAGGGATTACAGTGGATCCTGGAAAAATACAAATCATTGTGAACCTATCAGAACCAATCAGTTAGAAGGATGTGAGAAGTTTTCTTGGATATGCAGGCTATTACCAAAGATTCATTGAAAATGTTAGTAAAATTGCTTTGTCATTATTCAAATTACTTGTAAAAGATGTACATTTTCATTGGGATACTAATTGTCAAACTGTCTTTCAGAAAATCAAGGAAAAGCTATCAACAACACATATCTTAAGAGGTTCTAATTGGGCTTTTCCATTTCACATCTCTATAGATGCATCAGATACTGCAATAGGGGCAACATTGTGTCAAAATGAAAATCTTATGACTTATGCTATTAACTTCATTAGCAATAATTTAACCCCTACAGAATTGAATTACACAGTCGCTGAGAAGGAAATGTTGGTAGTGGTACATGTTGTGAATAAATTCCATCACTACATCACTGGTTATGAAGTATTTATCCATACAGATCATTCTTCCATGAGATATCTCATGAACAAACCTATTACTAATGGAAGGATAACAACATGGTTGTTATTGATGCAGGAATTCAACATCACTGTCTTAAATAGACCGGGAAAGGAAAATCAAGTGGCTGACTTCCTATATCGATTAAAAAATTCTGGTGAGATTGTTCCTATCTCAGATAATTTTCCTGATGAGCACCTATTTTCCATTTCAGTTATAATTCCATGGTATGCTGATATAGCTAACTATTTATCATCAGGAATGTTACCTCCTTCTTTTACATCCAAAGAAAAGAAAAGGATAATTAAACAAAGTGCGATATACACATGGATTTATGGAGACCTCTTTTATACATGATATGATCTCATAATTAGAAGATGTGTAAGACAAGATGAGATTTTATAAATATTAAAAGCTTGTCATGACAAACCTTGTGCTGGTCATTTTGCAGATAAGAGGACATCATACAAAATACTCAATTTGGGGTATTATTGGCCATCCATCTTTAAATATTCCAATAAGTATGTTAGAAACTGTGACAGCTTCCAAAGGATGGGAAAGCCACTTCCAACTGATGAGATGCCACTCAAGCCACAAGTTCACATTGAGCCATTTGAAAAATGGGCTCTTGATTTCATTGGTCCAATAAATCCACCATCAAAAGGGAAGTATTACATCTTGGTATGTACTGATTATGTTACAAAGTGGGTGGAAGCTAAAGAATTAGTGATAGTTATAGAACAATCAGTAGTCAACTCCTCCATGTCAAGAATCAGTGGTCAACTCCTCAGCCGACCATTCCTTGGTTATCTGCTCCATATCTTTATCAATCGATTTTTAATAAGACTGCAACTCCTCCTTGCTTTCGTCCCCGCACGTGGTGATATATATGAAGTGTCGGTCAGCGCAAAACTTCGTGAGTGGCCTAAACTAATGGAGTGTATTCAGTGTTATTTTGGGGAAAGATTCAATGGCCCACATGAGCTGTAGGTGGTAAGTGTGGAAGACAACATTCGACTGCCACTGCTTCGCCATATCGCTTGAATACCACAAGGTGTTGAACCTCACAACCAGTGGTTCAGATGGCTCGAATTCAAGGAATGTTTCTCCCTCCAACATCTCCCAAGCGACAAATGCAATAATAATCAACATGTAACTGAAGTGGAATTCATAACCTTGGTCCTGCACTTTGCGATAGTCCTTTTCCAATTCATTGACGAGTTAGATCACCTATTTCATCTGCATCCCTTCAACGCACTTACCTGCGAGGTTGACGACAAACCCCATGACTTGCGTTTGTATGTTCTTCTTGACGAGCTTACCAGCGATCAACTGACAAGTTAGGTGCACTATGCCATCTTGGATGGAGGATACCTTGTAGACTTGCTTCCCCTTCTCCACATTGTCATAGGTTTCCTTGATTCACTGCGCCAAGGAGCGATCTGCAACCCTCCCTGGGTAGAAATTATGAGGGTCTGGTCCTTGCATGCTTAGTCTAGTGATCATGTGGATCAATGTTGGATCCACAGTCATGCACATATATAACCATAGATAGCCTCCATGGTAGCACGGCAAGAGTTGTTTAACACACACGTTAACCTCCTGATGTCTATCGATGTGGGGTATCTTCATCACGTTAAGGATGGTGGACCTCGGGATCTCCTTAATCCATGGTTGGGGAACTATATTCAGCTTCTTCCCAGTCATATTTTTCAAGTATCTATGTGGTGCGAGCAGTGCATAATTCTTCTTGTCTCTTAGGTTCGATTCACTGATCTTAAGATCATGGATTAGTCCTAGCTACGGTCTGATTGCGCGTATCCCCTTTGGGAGGTACGCAGTTATGAGTGTGTACTTGAAATCTCTTGGGATGTTGTCACAAATAACCATGCCAGCCAGAGGTGGGATGTAGTTGGGCAAGACTGATGGGATGAGCTTCGCATTCGCCAGGTCGTCACGGTGCTTGCTTCTTTTCTCTGTCGCGGTTCGAGATGGCCCAGATCGACATCTAGTCGAGGGGGATGCTTGAAATCCTCTCATCGATGAGGCTTGTACTCATGTGAACATGACCTTCTCATCCATAAGGTCTATCAAAATCTCTTCTACGGATTTCTCTACTGCGCTAAGGTCACCCGACATGCACGCTCGTGATCAAATATCTCGGGTAGGCGACTGGACACTCAAGGTAAGCAAAATGGGTGGTGAGGTCTCAAAAGAACAGCGCAATAGCAATCATTTCTTTGTTAGCTCGAATATCTCAAGTTGCAAAAGTGTCCTCGGCGAGGCATTCAACGGATTAAATAAAAAACATCGTAACGGGTTCCTCCAATGGATCGAAAAGCCTTAATCAGTATGATTCCATTCGTTATGGCGCGGTCCCAATGGTCCAATGGCGGTCTTTCCGGAAATAACTGCATTTCTAGCCATTCTGGAGCATCGTTCTAATGGTTGGGATGCCTCCAACGGTCATATAGCTTCACCGAGTCGAAGTTCCCTTCTGCGCTATTTTGCTATTCCGACGAGGTTCAGGTTCTACAAGCCTTCCTTCTGTGAAGTCTTTTCTGGAACCTCCAACAATTTTTCTAACTTTGCTTTCTTCTTACTGAGCTTTCTAGCCTTCTTTCTTGTGATCTGAGTGTTTGGGTTCCTCTTTCCATGTTTGTTATTATCTTATCTTAGCATAGTAACTTCACACTGCTGAGGGTATTTCACAGGGTTCAAGGGTAATACTTCTTCTCTTACTGTTTTTGGGGTAGGTGTTCTTCTTTCCTGCATGGATAAGTTCTTTAAGCCTTCTTGTGTTATTTCAACCTTGAAAACTAATTCTCTGACCCTCATTTTCTTCGACTTGTCCTCTTGTTCTTCTCTTAGTCATTCTATTTTCTTGGCTATGAAGTCCCTTAATTCTTTCTTTTTCTGTTCTCTGGATTCCTCTTTTTTTTTCCTTCGGATCTGATCTTTCTCAATCCAGGTCTTTCCTAACATAAGTGAAAAAGTAGTGCTATTCTCAACAAATTTAATGACCTCAAATTCTTCTTCATTCGATTCTCCATGGGCTATCATAGGTACATGAGTAAGTCTTCCACGTAGGGTTATCATCTTTCCCTTAAACAAGCCTATCCTTCCCAATGAAGGAACCATAGCAGGCTTTCCCAAAATATCCCAAGTACTCTCTAGCATAAGATTCACCTATGTTTCTTCATCCAATACATAGTCTATGTCGAAGTCTCCTATTCTTATTTCTATGCATTGTTTTTCTTTTAAGATCTCTGATAAACTGATGTCTCTGTGATCATTCAATGTTTCTTTCATCTGCAATAATATAGTCTTTGATTCTTTCTGGTGCTCTAGCATATCCTTAATCCCTTGACCTTCTTCATAGTTTTCTTGTCTCAGGTTCATCTTTTCAACTTTAGCAATCATTATAGGGAAATCCAAAACCTCATGTCCAATAGCCTTACAACAAAGACAAGTAGGACCTACACCAAGGCATTCCTTAGCAAGATGTCCCGATATTCTAAAATTATAACACAATGTCAATCCTCTCTTTCTCTTAAACGATCCCCAACCTTTCTTGTACTGCGCACTGGGATCACAGTGATGGACTTGCAATCTGAAAAAATTATTTCTAGGGCCCTGCATCCACTTATTAGTCCAAAAATTCTTTCTATGCATAGGAATAACATATATTTCACTAACTCTATCAAATTTATTCATATCTACTCTTTCTTCTAGCCATTCCCTAGTTTTCAGACTAGGACAAGATCTATCAAACATACCTATATCCATACTTTCAAAACAAAATTTTCCACTTATCTTACCTTTACCAGAGCACAAAGCTTTCATATCTTACCTCTTTTATTCAGATCTGGTTCCCCTCTTAGCACAAAGCTTGACAAGTCAAGTAGAATACTTCACACTACAACAACAGATCTACGCACATATATTTTTCTTTTCTTCAGTTCCCAACAATCACAGTTTCAGGTCCCAGCAACATAACCATTTGTTGGCATAGGGGAAAAACTAGGGTTCAACACTTCAACATCGCAAAAATAAAACCCTAACTACCGACCCTTTCGGAAACACCTACGAAGCATATGAAGTCTTACCCGAGGTAGAGGCAGGGGGGTTGCAGGACTCAAGTGTCTACAAGATAGCTGGGACACAGATTTGTGATTACAACACTTAACATAACACTTATCAATTAACATTGATTAGTCTTTAAATCTTATCCACATCGTAGGTTAAACCCTCCTTACAGATCAATGCAGTAACAACCAATATCCAACACATCTAACCATTCAGCACATAGCATCAAAGTAGATCTAACATTCATTCACATCATAAAGAACTAAGCATCGACTGGATCTATCATACATCTATATTAAGCAAATAAGTACATAAACAACATGAACATCATAGCACAAAGCACATCGACATAGGATATACGTGGTTCACCCCAGTGTGGGGCTACGCCCACCAACTCTTCTTCTTCTTATTAGTTCATTCAATCTACTTATAGGCACCAAGACACAAAACCAACTTCTCATAAGACAAGAGATATGCACACACCACGCCAGATCCTCCTTCCTCAAGTTAGGTCCAAGCACAAAGCCTCTACATAGTCTGTGCACAAAGCACTTACAAAACACTTGCACTTAGCTCTGCAAGCCTTAACACATCTTCTTGCACATAGCTAACATTAGCACTAAGTCATCGGCCTACTAGGTCTACTTCTTACATCACCTAGCTACTTATTTGTATATTACAAAAAAATCCTAAACATGGGTAAACCCATGGGCCGACATCCCATGCCCGTTACATAAACCCTAAAACCCAAAAAGCCCATGAAAAGGGTGAGATCCCGCAATCTTCACTTCGCCTAGGAGCTCCGTCTTTGACCAGCCTCTCGAAGTCCCAAAAATGGTCAACATGACCAAGGTTCTCCCAAAACTTGGTCAAGGGCCAACAATGACTTCACTTGGTGTATCCCTATATTATGTCTCCTTCATAGATGATTTTTCCAGGAACACATGGATATATTTATTGAAGAAGAAATCATAGGTTTTCGAGAGATTTAAGGAGTTTAAATATCTTGTGGAAAACCAGACAGACAAGAGTATTAAAGTGTTGAGGACTGACAATGGTGGTGAATTATGTGAAAATGAATTTGATTATTTCTGTAAGAAGTGTGGCATAGCATGCCAAAATACCACACCGTATACCCCACAAAAAATGGATTTTTCGAGAGAGTGAACATAACGTTGATGGATAAGGCAAGGAACATGCCCAGTGATGCTAGGCTCGCACATGAATTCTGGGCATAGGAAGTCGAGACTGCAAGATATCTTGTGAATATGTCTCCATCGTCAGTGCTAGTCGACACAAATCCAAATTAGGTATGGTCGGGTAAGAAGCCTTTGGTCACACATCTGAAATTATTTGGATGTGATGCATTTGTGCATGTTCCCAAGGAAAAGAGGAGCAAGCTAGAAAAGAAGGAAATAAAATTCATTTTCATCAGATACAAAGAAGGGATGAAAGGATAGAATCTTTCGGATCTTGCATCAAGGATAACAATGTATAGTTGAGGTGTGGTCTTCAAAAAATTCGGAGGTAAATCCAAGCCCGAGGAAGTTGTTCAGATCGAGAATAATCTTGATACAGTGTGGTTTGAACTGAGGAATGAAGAAGATGATTCAGATGAGTCGATTGAATATGAGGAAGAGGTGGAACAACAGACTCTGGTGGTAAGGAGGTCAGAAAGAGTAAGAAAACTAGTCAAAAGGTATTGCCCGCCCGACTTTCATTCCGCATTCGTGTTAACTTCCATCAATGATGAGCCTTACTATTGAACAATGTCCAAATACACATGAAGAGATAGAGGAAATGGCATGTGTTCCCTTTGCAAGTGTTGTTTTTATTTTGATCTATGCGATGGTATGTACTCGACTAGACATTTCCCATGCAGTGGAAGTGTTGAAAAGGTACACGTCAACACCTAGAAAGGAACATTGTACAACTATAAAGAGAGTATTCAGGAATTTGTGTGGCATGAAAGACTATGTTATATGCTACCAAGGAAGACCTGGAGGTGACAATGGTAAATTATATGTACATGTATTTTTTGATGCCGACTAGGTTGGAGATCTAGATCGATAGAGGTAGACCAACAAATATGTCTTCAAAATGTTATGTGGATAAATAAGATGGATGAGTAAGTGGCAGGTGATCATAGCCTTGTTGACAACAAAAGTTGAATACATGGTGGCCACTCATGGAAGCAAAGAAGTAGTATGGATTCAAAGGTTGTTTTCGGGAATTAGGTTTGAGACGAGAGCTATGAAGGTAAGATGCCATGGTTAAAGTGAAATATTTCTAGAAAACAACCCTACTTACCATTCAAAGACTAAGAACATTTATGTACAACACGATTTCATAAGAGACATGGTGGAAAGAAACAAGGTTCTACTTGATCTGAACCTGGGGTGATTAGTTTCTAATAATATTTTGATCCTATCACTCCTTCAAAAGGTCAGCTATAGATCGTTTTACTTGAGAGATTTGCAATTAAAGGTATATTTGAAGTCTTTATAGGATTGCAGCCAAAGTGAATAAAAACCTCTGTAACTTCATTATGTGTTATATGTCATGCTTGCATTTAATATTTGATGTGCGGAAATTCATGGAAAAGCAACATAAGAGCATCATAGACATAATAGATATGACACTTCCCTTGATAACGAAGTTCACCCGATGTGGTCTACATCTCTAAGTCTCACTCCAAAGATTGACTGCTTTATTCTCCTCGCCGTAATGATGTCTCTTCTTTACAAGTTGTAAGGCCAAAGTCCCTTTTCGTTGATGACAACAAGAGATTAGAATGTTATCAAGAATGTTTACAAGCTTCACAAGTTCTCATGCTCATGAGGCATCCATGATGCCGACATGGACATTATTCCCACATACTCAATACAAAAAAATAGGAAGAATAATAAATCACCCCTATCATCATGGAGCCATAGAATGACTTAGATTTGTTGCTTAGATCCAAGCATATATGCAACCTGAATACAAAAATCCTGAAACTAGGAGATTCTTGAATGCTTCGATGACCACTTATCATCCAAGTGCCACAAATTCTCTATCACATATAGATGATTGGTTTTATGTGTAAGAAGAGAAGAAAATAAGAAATAGAAGGAATAAGTTGATCTTGTTGTCTTGATACAACCTCTCCATGCTCCTTCAGACCTGTATCAAGCATACTATGCTGCAACATTTAATGACAAAACAAAATAATGAAAAACATGCTTACATTGGCTTCTTTAGAATTTAGCCTACTGATTGGAGTCTCTGCTGCCAAAAAATACCTCTCCATTGGATTTGTGTCATCGAATTACCCAAAAAATGACTGTCAAATCGTCTCCATTGGACATTGTCACCTTCAGGCCTCCTCTGGACCTCTGCCTCGATCTGCGTGCAACTATGTGCAATTAATGCATTGAAACCTGCATAGAAATCCATGCTTGTATGGAATAGTACATACTGGATGCGCTCCTCCTTCTCCCCCATGGGCATTGGAAAAAATTCCTTTTAATTAAAAAAGTTGGGCGGATAAAACAAAAAGGCCATTGGCCCAAGTGGTTCGCAGAGTGCTAAATAAAGTGTTGGTTTGGGTAGGTCCATGGGTCAAGCTCGGAGGCCTCCCCTTTTGGAATCCGTTCGAAATATATAACCAAACCTTTATAAGAAACCTCCAACCAATTTTAACCCTTCACCAAACTTGGCATATCCGCCAAACACTACACCAAAATGATGGGACCTCTGCACGGATTCTCCTAAGAGGATTTGTTGCCAGATTTTAGTGGGGTTAGCCACCAAATTTAGTGGGATCATCGCTGTATTTGGCGGACTACCTGCTAATTTCGAAGATATGCTATATATGGTGGGGCTTCCTCTATCCTTGGCGGAGGGGTTGGCTGCCGACCATATATGGCGGTAGCTTGCCAGATTTGGTGGGCAGGCGGCCAACCCTTTTTTAATTTGAATTTTTGGCTTCTGGCCCTCCTTAGGAATTTTCTCTCTTCCACATGGAAGCCCATAAATAGGCCACGTGGCAGACAACCATTGGATGAAACTGGTACAGTCATTTCCTAGATGTCTTTGCCACATGTCGCTCAACTATTAGCCCATGTGTCGACCTGTGATAAGACCATGTGATTGCTCCTGGGTGGTGCCACATGTCACATTTCCACTGGCCCAAAGTTCTGAATCAGTATACCACATGGCACGCTGTCATTGGGACATGTCATCATGCTGACCTCACTACCAGTGTGCCTGCCACATCACCTGCCACGTCTTGTACGGATGCCACATCACCTGCCAGGTGGCTGTACGGATGACACATGTCTGCCATGGCCTGTACGGTCTACCACATGGTTGTACAAACTACCACATGGCACTTTCTCATTGGTCCACATGTCGACCTGAAAATTCCAAAAATGAGTGACATGTGGAAGCCTTTGGTGCTTCCATGTCACCATACTAACATCATGTTGATGTCAGCATGACACGTGTTGCATCCTGCATGTGCCACGTAAACTATACAGATGTTGACATCATCCGTACTGATGCTAATGGTAGTAGTACGGATGCTGACTCATCCCTTGTTGATTGGGTTAGGTTGACCAAACTTTGACCCTGAATATCTTTCGATTCGTAACTCCGTTTGACGAACCATTTACACCGTTGGAAATCTTACGACGCACTCTTCATGATGATGTCAGTTTTTATGACCTTTGTAGACTTTGAATGTTTTCCCTTTCTCATTTGTCGAGGGAATTTTGAGCCTCCTGGGACACTTCTAAAACTTCTGTGATGTTCCCTAGATCCTTTTGGATCACTACTAGAGAAAGTAGACATGTTGAAAAACATAGCAAACTCATTGACCAAGTCTATGAGTGTTATGAAGTTCTCTTGGTGCAGAGGGGCAATGGGCATTGTTTCCATGGGTCTATGAATAGAAGTTCAGAAATATCATGTTTCAAAAAAGAAGAAAATAAGTGGGAGAATGTTGGGTTGTTATATTCTTTCCATTGAAATTTTAGTTGAGGTGAATTGACTAACAGTTGAAGTCGAGGTGGATCGATAACAGGTCAAAATCAAGGTAGATAGAAAACAAGTTGAATGTCGAGGAAGTCGATCGGGTAAAGTCGAAGTCGAACATATCGATGGAAATTCAATCGATAAGAGGTCGAAGTGCGGGCGTGAGATGACCAACTAGAGACCAAATGAAGGTTGGCTGGTAAACCTGACTTGGAGTCGACTGTAACAGAATTGCGCGATTTGTAGGATTTTTAGCCAATGATATGCATAGATATGTAATCATTTTTGGGTGACAATACTTAGGGTTTTGAATGTTGTAAATCCTATAAAGAGGTGTGTTGTAAGGCCATAAATTTGGTTGTTGTAAGGTGATCATAGAATGCACTTTTTCAGGTTAATGCATATGTAAGTGTAGGTTGTTGGTCATGCATATGTAAGCTGAATTGGCTACAAGGTTGTTCTTTCCTGTGAAAAAGTGTATGATGTTGATTGTGTCTTAGGTTTGGACCAAGTTTAGGCATGTAACCTTTTATTCTAAATGAATAAGACAACAAGAGAGTAGAATGCTCAAAGGAATGTTGGTTTTCCCAGTTAAGGGTTTCCAGGGTAAAATCTTGATGTATTGTGTGATTTCTTATGTCATTTTATTTCTTGATTAAATTCTTATTCTATTCTGCTAGGATTAGTGTGGAAGTTACCTACATTTCCTGACATCAATTAGATGTCACTATGTCACTCTATGTGTGTGCATCTCCTCCTCTCACATTAGCTTCCTTTTGTAAAGTTGAGTTTACCCTAAATCCAAAACCAAGATCTCCAAAGTGATCAATGGTTGAGAATAGATCTCACTAACACTTGAGATCAATGGCTCGGATTTAATTTAATTCAATTATTCAAAAAACTTAGGCATTTCATTAAATTAAACTTAATTAATTATAAAAAGGCATTCAGTTTAATAATTGTTTGATTAAAGTGAATTTCCTAAGTTTTGAGAGGTATTAAGGACGACTTCCACATGTTCAACACAAAACCAATGTGGAAGTATCTATCCGATGCTACAAACATCAACACTCCCTCTTATCAAGGAAGGTACTTCTCTAAGATTCACCTGGAATTGGTTCTCCCTCCAACCCTCACACAATAGTACACACATATTCCTGCAAAATAACATCCCTCCAACACTGTTGGTTTGTTTCTTCTTGAACATTGGAAGTCTCAGAATTGGTGATGCTACACATTAGTGAACTAAACTATGGAAACTTATTCAAAGGCCTACTCTTCATGTTTGTGCTTCTAGGAGCATCCACATGCTCATGGGTATCCATCAGTGTCAGTTCATATAAATTGGGTCTCCTAACAGAACTAGAAGGGGCTAACTCCTCCTTCCCACCTGAAGGTTGAATCCTTGAACTGGACATCTATGAACTATTCTCACCATTTAGATCCTCATGTTCCTCGTCCTCTACCACTAACATTGATCCATTCACATTTGAGTGGAAAATATCCAAGATCCCCTTGGACCTACAAAAAGTCATGCCCTACAACCTATATAACTTTCCCTCTCTAACACCAATGCTCACTATTGTGTCATGGATATATCCCTATGAATGTATCAATACTTTCCCTTTCTTGAACAAGATGACAAAACACATGTCATCCAGAGTTGATACTAAGAGAAAATTCCTCTTCAAGTCTGATACATAAAGCATATCATGGGCCTCGAACAAAACTCTTGAATCACGTTGGAACAAGATAGTTACCTCACCCTCCATTGTATACTTGGAATCATCATCAAGCTCCACATGATATCCTGAGTACCTTTGTGTTATATTTTTGAATATCTATCATGCCTCCGTCATATGATGATATGCACCACTTTCCAAGTACCGTTTTGGTAGAGAGGCGGGAGACTAGTGAGAAGTCTTTCTCAAACTTTACAACAAACTCGTCCATATGGCTTTATGTTGTTGTTACTACATGTTGCATCTTCTCCTTACCTCTATTCTTCTCTGGACATTGTGATTCATAGTTCACCATCTTGTGGCACAAAAAAACTTATATTCACTCAAATCCTTCTTTCCTCCTTCACCATTACCCTTGGAACCCTGTCATTTTCTCATCTTGGTCTGATTGTCCAGACTCCTCTCGAGTCTCTTCCTGGATTCAATCCTCCCAAAGCCTCTGCCAATATGGAATATTATCTCAAGCACAAATCCCTTTGACAAATGGTTCCCAAGGCTTGGTGAACCCATTCAATGCCACATTCACAAGTTCTGCCTCGTCCACTTTCTCCCTAATGATTGCAAGTTGATCACGAGTATGAGTGATCCTTGTGAAGTAAATGGTAACATTGTCATATATTGACATTTGGATGGATCTTATCTTTTTTCTCAATACCATCTTCTTGTTCAAGTTATCACTCTGGAAAAAATCCACTAGATCCTTGAAAATCTCTCTAGCCAATTACTTATTTGCGACATGAGGGATCAAATGATCCCTCACGACATCCATGATGACTCTTTAGGCTTTGATGTCCTTGCTCTTGAGAGTTTCCTTATTTGTTTCATTTTTCAACGTAGGAACAACCTTTTCTGTGATATCTCGTAGGTCATGTTCCTTCAAAAGCAAGCTCACCACCGTTTTCCAAGAAATAGTGTTAGACGCTCCATCCAACCTGTTTTCAAACTTGAGACAAGACATTTTACATTTCTAGATTTGTAAAAAAAAGAACTACCATGTGCTTATTCTGTCAAGCATCAAAGATGATATGATCTCCTCTACTAGCTTCCCAAACCCTTACCTAATTTTCTTCCACTTCTCAGAAATCCACCCAACACTTCTCCTCTGAAATTTTTTTGTTGCCTGAAACTTTTTTGTTTCCTAAATTTGTTGCTTGTTGCCTAGACATGTTGCTCATTTCTTGTTTCTTGAACTTGATTCCCACTACTTGTTGACTAAGCTTGATACCCACTACATTTTTCACTCTACTTGAGGCTTCCTGCATCCTCCTCCTATTTCCCATGACACCCAACAACTTCTCACGGCCTATTTGGGGCTGCCATGTAGCACCCAGCAGTTGCTCGCGACTTGTCTAGGGATTCATGCAGCCTGTATAGGGTTTCCTTCACCCTTCTATAGGTTCATGTGTGTCATACGGTCCTATTATAGCTTGTACATGGAATGTATGTCCCAACTACATCCCTCTTCATCCTATATGGTCCTCTGCAGTCAAATATGGTATGTACGATTGTGCTTGGCTATACGACCTTCAAAAAAAATGATTTTGTTTGCTAGGTTTTCTTTCTCCCGCTTGTTGTATTGCCATCCCTACAAGAAATCACTGGATTTGTGCACCCTTGGTTTCCTCCTCAGAGATCTAGCTTTGATACCATGCTAATTTTACTAACCCAACACCCTAACAATTAATTCCTAGTAAATACCTTGTTGTAAACTACTGCAAATTTACCAAATAAAATCACAACTGGGTTTTATTGATTAAAATAAATAAATCAGCGAAATAAATAAATAGGAAACCACAATTATTCACACATATTTCTTCCCTTCAAATCTACTTTTCGTTATAAATGAATCCAACCTTATAAGGGATCTTGTCTTGGGAAAATGGCCCCTCTGAGGAAAAATACAAACAACAAAATAGTTGATCACGCCTCAAGATTTGTCCTTTGATCTGGTTGGTTGCTACTCCTTTGCTTCCCCTTGCTTCCTTCCTCAGACCCTGCACACTTGGATGAAATTCCTTCTCCACCCAATCAATGAGATATCCTTGAGAAAAAAGTTCTTCTTCTTCTTCCTCTCTCTCTCTCTCTCTATGTTGGATGTATGGGATAACACGGGTTCTACCTTAGTTCTCCAACAACACCCTAGAAGCCATCAACCCCTCTGGTAAACCAGAAGGAAACACTTCACATAGAGTGCACAGTGCAATCTCACCCAAGATGGATTATGGGTGACTATAGGACCCAAATGTATGTAGTCGTGGAAGGGATGGGGCTCATAGGGATGTTAGGCATATTATTATTCTCATACTTCAACATTCATCATCATAATTACCATTCTAATACATCTTTAATCAGATCTATCATTCAATTAAACATTCACATTCATTCAACATTAAATAACATGTCTACTCTAGTGCGCATTGTAAACAGATTCATTCATTTACCTACTCAATAATCATAAATCATATAAAAGAAACACATAAGAGAAACACTCACAGAGACACTATGTTTTACCGTGGTTCATCCCCCCTGGGCTACACCCACAAAGATCTTCTGCATCTTATTATTCTTCATCAAACTCTTGCGTTGCACGCATTACATCATAATTTTAGTAATGGTGAGGCTGACCAGTGTCTCACCAAGCTCCACAATTTTCGACCTAGCCCTCAGTTACAACTTAAAAAATAGACTCATCTCCAAAACTGAATCAGTAATTTTCTCCAAAACTCTCTACCGAAAAGATCAGATAGATATCCCCTAGCTACCTCATACATCATATATTTATACTACCAAAAGTGGGTTAAAATCCCTTTACATCATAACCTAAAACCCTAACCCTAGTGGATTAGGTTTGTCCACATAGTAACTCCTTGTGCACGGTTTGTCTTCGATCCTGCACGACTGTGTTTTCTCTTTCTTCCTTTTTTTCCAATGCGTGCAACATTTCATCGTCTTGTAGACTTGTCCATAGTTTTGCATTTTTGTCATATAACCCTGCAATTTCTTTAATACTTTGCACCATATTTTCCATGTGCCCTGCAACCTCCTGCTCTCTCTGTGATCTCACTTCTAGGGGCATGCTTGGATTCAATTGTACCATTAATTCTGTTATGTGACTTTTATAATATTCCATCGTCTATGATATCTTCCCAATTTTCTCTTATGTATGTAAATATTCCACTTCTTGTGCGTTGTATAGAATTGACTTGAATACTTGTTCTATGCGCTTTTCTATTTGGCCAATGTGCTACTTTTCCTGGTCCTTCTCAATCTGCACTTCGTTAATGGTTATCTTTAGTGTGTCCTTTATGTCCTTAACAACTTATACCTCCATCTCATTCGTGAGTGCTCTTGATTGGATCTCTTGTGCGACACTAACTTGCAGTTTGTATAACTCTTTAGTGGGGACCTTGGCCAATGCCAATTCCAAGTGATCAATGTCTTTCACGACCTTATGCACCATCTCCTAGTCTATCCATAGCATATCATGCATGATCATAAACTTTTCACTACCCGACACTATAATCTGGACTATCTTTTCTTGAAAAACATGGTGTGGTTGCACCTTTTCTTTCTATTGTGTTACATCCAATTGCAGTTGTGCCAAATTTTCCTTAACCTATGTTAGTTTCCTAATTATTTCTTTGCACTACTTCTCAGCATCATCCCAAAACTCTACTTCATGGTCCTGCACCTTCTCACCCACTAGTTGAGCATCATCCTTTGTCAATGTTAGCTCCAAGAAAATTTTGCATGCCTTCATCTTTTTCCTCTGTCCTTTTTCCTGCAACACAATCCTCTTCATCAACAAAGTTTCTACCTGTGCTAACATTGTAGATACTTCTATATCCAAGATATCTATTCCTCCTTGTTCCTCTTGGACGAGAACATTCTGCTCCTTATGTGCTCCTCCATTGGTCACTCTGACTTGATCCTTCTCCTACGCTAATGGCTTTGGGATGTTCTTTTGTTGTCTTGGTTTCCTCACTACCACACTTCCTCCTATATCCTTTTTGCACTAAGCAACCTTCCTAGTGTTTGTTGTTGGAGTGCTGGATTTTTGTGACGAATCAGTTTCTACTAGTTGCTTCCCTTTTTGTCCCTTATTTGAGGTCATTGGTACCTTCCACTCATCTGGTCAGTATTTCATGGCCCATTGGACTTCCTCCCTAGTGATGTGGTACTTAATATGCATCCAATTGTTCTTTGGGTCTCTCTTTTCTTGAATCCATACATTATGCCTTGATACCTTAAAATTTTCTATACCCTTGTGCTCCTCCACCACTCTTGGTGGTATCCTCCATGTCTCAGCCACCTTTTCCTATATCTCCTCAAAATAATTTTCAAATATACTAGAGTTTCGTTTCCTTTCTTTTGCGGTTGAATTGTTCCATAATGTTGCATATTATGTTGCACAACACTTTCCTATCCCTTGAAAAAACATGTTGTATTTTGGGTGTCTCCATCCCACTAATGCTATAAGTATGATCATCCAAAAGTAATTAAACTATGTCCCCAAGTCTTGTGCATCTTTGAAAATGTCTAGAAATAGGTTCAATAAATATGGACTCTAGCTAAGTAAAGTCCCCTTTGTGCACTGCACGATTGCTACTATCACTCTTGTTGGTTCATCTTCCTTGCGACACTTCCTCAAAAATATGCACACCATTATCTTAGTTACCATTCTTGTCGAAGGTTCAATGATCCTATTAATTATATTTCCCCTAGACCCTCTCACTATTCCATAAGTCTTATTCATTTCCTATGTTAGGGTCTTCTGCTTAGTTTTTTCATCCAGATATTGCTCAGGTTTCTTTTGCGTCAGTTGGAAATGCAATTAGATCAACGCTGATTGTTATTGGCATGTATAACCAAAAAATACCCCCATGTACTAACGCCAACAATTGTTTGATGAATTTATTCACATCCTTGCCTCGTCCAAAATGAGGGATTTCCATTATCACTGTGTTGTATAAGCCTATAATCCATTGCTTTGGTTCCAGTATTGGAACTCTTGTCACACTGATCCCTTTAATCTCCATGTATACTTGCAGTTCAAATTCAAGGAATTTATCTATGTCTTCTAAGTCATGGTCTGCGTGCCTCAGTTTTTATACACATCCTAATATATAAGGAAGGATTGTCAGTCCTTCTGGTATGCGCAGGAGTGTTATTGTGAATTTTTCTTGCTTGCATGGTGACCTCTGTATTGGTTTTTTCCCCTTCCTCTTTTCTTTCACGGGGGATGGCCCTGCTTCCTGGTGCACATCCTCTTCTTCCCCTATGCCGGAATGTGGTTCACTCATACCATATTCTACTTGCACTTGTTCATCCATTTGTTGTACTATATCTGCGACATGTTTTTGTATTGGTTCGACCTCTTCTCTAAGCTCATCTGACTCTGTGATTTAGTTTTCTTTGTTGTTTTTCTATTGCGGCACTCCCAAAACCAACTTCTTTGTGGGATTTGTTTCTTCGGTAGGGTTTTTTCCTTCGACTCTTGGATCCACATCCATCTACTCTACGACTGGATCCTATTCTTCAACAAGTGTTGGGATTACTGGTTTAGGTGATGGAATCACTTCCATGTTTATGAATCCTGCTTGTTGAATAAGGTTTTCAACTTCTGATACTTTCTCCTACAGTGATCTTGTGTTACTACGAGTTTTCCTTGTCATTCGACTGGGTGCTCCAACCTTCAATGGTGTCATACTGCAAAATATCAAACCTACTGCTCTGAATTGTTGCTGAAAACTCTGGGGATACTTGGTTGCTTTGTGTGTTTGATCATATTTATTTCCTTATCTCTCATCTGCTCTAAGTCACAATGAGGATTAGCTTGCAAGTTTCCTTCTTTTATATGACCTGCCATAAATACTCTGTCGTATCCCACTTTTTTGTTTATCGCCTTTTTCTTTTTTCGGTCGTTCTCTGTCTCGTCGCGTTGTGTTCACTTTTTTCTGTTGCGCAGTGTCTTCAGGTTCTATCATACCTCTTTCTAAATTCTATTGTGCACTATATCCTTCAACTGCCTGTCTACCACTTGTTCATCTACCTACTTTTTTTTTTCCTTTTCTCATTTTTCTATTTTTTCTTCCTTTTCCTTCTTTTAACTCCTACTATGTACAATATGTACAAGTCTACTTTATTTGTTGCTATTACTATGGGTTGAGTTTCAGTCAACTACCATTCACCAATCCTTGAAGTTCCTTTCCTTTTAAATCCTGTAGTTGCACAACACCTCCATCTATGACATACTTTATCTCATATGTCCCTAGCCAATGCATCCTGAACTTCCTTGGGTGTTGCAAATATTTACTATCATAGAGGAGAACCAAATATCCTTCCCATAAGTTCTTCTTCTTAATATGTCTGTCATGCCAATATTTATCCTTTTCTTTATGTAATTCCCTATGGAAACCAAGTATGATCCTATCTTCTTCCAATTCCATAAGTTGAACCAATCTTTCGTGCACTGCACCTCTTTCTGTCATGTTTGTAATAGTTTCAATGCACAGACTAGGTATCAAATACTCCAATGGTACTATTGCTTCATGTCCATACACCAATCTGAAAGGTGTCTTCTCTGTAAGCTTCTTTCTTTTAGTTATATAAACCCATAGTACTACTGGTACCTTCAAATCCCAGTCATCCATGTTCACATTGCAAATCTTAGTTAAGGAATTATCCAATATCTTGTTAAGTGCTTCCACTGCTCCATTAGCTTTAGGATGGTAAGGAGTTCTCTTCTATTGATGTATCTCAAATTATTCAGTAATTTATTGGATAGTACTATTGATAAAATGAGTCCCATGATCACTCATCAAAACTCTAGGGCATCCAAACCTCGTGACCACTTGCTCAAATAAGAAGTTCGTCACAGTTTCTATGCTGCAGTCCTTTACTGGTGTTGCTTCATCCCATATGGTCAAACATTTCGTTGTTGTAATAATATACCCGACTCCTAATCTTCTCTTTGGTGGATTTATTGGTCCTACAGAATCTATTACCCACTTGTCAAACACTTTCAAAGTTACTTGAGGTCTTAATGGCATCTCATCCCTCTCAGATGTCTTTCCAACCCTCTGACATACATCACAATTCTGGAAATACCCCTTTTCATCCTTGTGAATTGTTGGCCACCATAATCATACGCACAATATCTTCTTCATAGTAGGTTTCCCTACATAATGTCCCCCATCTACTCCTTCATGTTCTTCTGTTAACATGATAGGTATTTCATGCTCCATGAAAAATCTCCTCAAAATGTTTCCTGCACCAATTCTGTACAAGTGACATGCAATCAGTTGGTATTCTCCAGCTTTGACCACTAAATTTTTCTTCTGCATAGTGTTAAATTCCTTTCGGGAAAATCCTATACTCAAAAATTCAATAATGTCAACAAAATATTCATCAACAATCTGTACTGAAAAAAAATGTGCATCTGGGAAGTTGTCCTCTAAGTTACTTGGTTCCTCCCCATTAGTTATCCTTAACAAATTATCTGGCCCTGCATTCAATCTTCCAGGATTTAGCACCACTTCAAAATCAAACTCCTAAAACAACAGTATCCATCTGCATATTCTTCCCCCCAACACTGGCTTATTGACTAAATATTTAAGAGCAGAGTGATATGTAAACATCTTAAAGTGTTGAACTAACAAATAATTTCTGAATTTTTGCAATGCATACACCATGGGCAATCCTTCTCTTTATGTTGTATTGTAGTTTTGTTCTGAATATGACAACTTCCTGCTTACAAATGCTATAAGGTGATCTATATCACCTTCTCCTAGATGTGTTAATATTTCTCCAAGTGCTATTGCAGATGCATCTGCATGCACATGAAATTCCTTTGACCAGTCTGGGAACACTAAAATCAACGTTGTCACAATCTTCTCCTTCAAGATATCCAAACTTTGTTGAGACTCCTCATTCCATTAATATTATGTATTTCTTCAATAATTTCTCCATCGATGCAATAATTTGTGCATATCCCCTTATAAACTTCCTATAATACCATGTATGACCAAGTGTACTTTTTAACTGACACACTGACTTGGGTGGTGGTAAATTCACTATGACAACAATTTTGGCAAGATCAAATAACAGACCTTGTTTACACACCACATTCCCTAACAAGATTCCAAAAGGTGTGTTGAAAATGCATTTCTTAATATTCAATGAAATCTGACACTCTTTACACCTATCTAACATCAATCTTAACACTTCAACATGGTCCTTCAATAAACTTGTTAACACTGAGTAAATTGTTGGGATGAAGAAAAAATATACAAAGGTAACCTACAAACCAACTTTAAGACTAGAAGCTAGCTCTTCCAATATAGAGAGGTATCTCTCTGAAACTTGATCTTTGATAGATAGATTGTTTTTGAACTGATGGCTAGGTTTAGATGATTGAAGTGTTTTTTTTCAAGGTTTACTGGCAAGGAGGTATGGTATCTCTTGGGTATGGTTTACATAGTTTAAATCACTTAAGTCTAAAGCAAAATTAGATGAATTATATACCCTTTAATTATCCAATTTAAATAGAATAAAATCAAGATGAAAGTAAGGACACAAGACGTACATACAGGGATAAGAATACAGACTTCAGACCACCACCATTAGAATCATTTTCATAAAACGTTCAGGACTTCTGCATTTGTAATTCTTTCAGTTTTAGAGAATATTACAACAAAGATCAGAATATCTATACTTCTGCCAACTCACCCCCTTTACATCAAAAGTGATCAAATATATAAGATCCTATTGCCAGACTAGGATACTAGGAGTCAAACTACTACTGCCTACAATGGTGGATATGGTTACATTGAAAGAGAACAACTCCTAAACAACTTTACTAAAAATAGTAAATTCATTTGACCATCTTAAATGAAAAAACAAAAAATGTCTTATACACTTGTAGATCTAAGAAAATTTAGAATATGTTGTTGTTGATGAGTCATCAGGTGCATCTGGAAATCATCTCGAGTCATCCTATGCAATGCTGGAAAACTCTTCCACCTTTGCGTAGAAAACTGGAACTACTGTTGCGCAAGTGCTACCTACAACATTTGCATAGAAAACACCTTTTGTTGCAATTAGTGTAGTTCCAGGTGGCAACAAGTGATTCGGGACCCGTATTTGCTTCAACACTCATATGCCAATCATCTCCCACTGTTCTTGCTAATCATGTGTGCCTACAACATTTGCGTAGTGAGGACTCACTACGCAAGTGTTGTGTATGACAATTTACCAATCAAAAGAGCATATGTGCCCAGAAAATGTTTATTCTATCACCCTTATGAAACCTTTCTCCAATATCAAATGTATGTTTTCCACAACTATTATGACATGAAAAAAACTTGAGATGGTCACATACCCAAAAATACAAAAATGTGAAGTTTCTTCAATCATATCTCTGCTACTTCTGCAAGTAGTTCTAGTCTTCTGCTGGATTCATCATTCAATTTCATCCTTTGTTTAAGATACATGTTTTAATTCCTTAATGTCAAGTTTTTTACCTTCAAATTTCCCACTTGCCTGAACAGGGCTACATTTCTTTTCAATTTTGACTGGGCATTGGAAAGGGATGCGTAGGCATTTTCTCTGGCTGGTTTGCATTCCTTAAAATGTTTCATGGCTCTATCATCTGATATCCTTTTTTCTTCCCTGAGATGGATGATTTCATTTTGAGCTTCCCTTAACTGCTTATTAATCCATCTTATGTTCTTTTCTCCTTCCGTGGGTGAAGTAGGAGGTCTTTCACATGCTGCTAGTTTTCCCTGCATCTCCGAACTATTCTTCCTAGCCGGGGATCTTGTCAGAGGTATTGTGGGATTGGTTACAATTGTGGTCTCATGGATTTTCATGACTTCCTTCCTCTTTGAACTTTCATTTTTGTACTCTACTTTGTTTTGTGGTGTTTGTTCCTCAAAATCCTTCTCAGCTAGCTTTCTTTTTAATTCTCTATTATATTGATAAAAATGAGCTATTATGTGTTGAGCCTCCCTAAGTTGTTGTTGCATTCCCCTAAACTCTGAGTCTTTCTCTCTTGATTTACCTTGTTCTTCATCCATCTCCTAAGCTGCAACCTCAACAAATTATGTTTTCATTGTGGGCGTGGGAAACCTTATAGAAGCGGCCCTTATGGTTGGTATGTTGGGTGTCTATGTCTCCTTTGGCTCATCAATGAATTGTATCCTCCTTCCCTTCTTGAGCACTAGTTGTCTAGGTGATGATCCCTCAACCTCTTTTACTTTTCCCTTTTTTGTATCACTTATTCCTTTTTCACCTGAGATGTTAGAGGCCAATCTTTCAGTAGACAAGGGGGTATCTCCTTTGGGATCTAGGGAAATATTTCCTAAAGTTAAGAATGACTCCTATTCCCTGTTGTTGGACAACTGAGAGGGCCGGGGGGGGTGTGAATCAGTTTTTACCGTGCTTAAATAATTATGCTTATTTTAAACTCTTTACAGAGCACTCAATGACAATCACAATAATGCAGGGAAGTAAGCAATAGAACATTCAACATCATTCACACATATGAGATACACAGAGAAAGATATTTCCTGAGGAAACCCATAAAGGGTAAAAACCTCTTTTTATTTATATGATAAGTAATCTTTACATTCTATACATTATCATACTTATGAGCACCAACTCATAATGAGGCTACAACCTCTGTTTTGAAAGCTGCTACTTGTTGAGAGCACCAACTCTCTGGATTCTCTAGCACCCACTAGAAGGAAGAACCGACTCCCTGGTTTCTCTAGCACCCACTAGAAGGAAGCACCAACTCCCTGGTTTCTCTAGAACCCACTATAAGGAAGCAACAACTCCCTATGTGTTCCAGCACCAACTTCCAGTCACACAGGCACTAACCTATAAAACAGAGAACAACAATTCTCCCTTGCACCACCATGCCACCCTGGTTTCTCTGGCTGAAGCCAGATGGAAGCTACAACTCCCTATGTTCAAGCACCCACTTGAACCTCTAAGAACAACAGTCCTCCCTAGCACCTCCCTACCTCCTTGAAATATGAATCTTTTCTACTGAAACTTATTACAGTGATATAATGTTCATCAATGACTTACATGTATCATCACTATTCTGCTACACTGCCATGCTCTGTCTACCTCACTGTCTTCCTGCACACCTCCTTGTGCTTTTTGTTCTTCTACCTTTTATGCTTTGTGCGCTATGTCCATTCAATGCATCATTCCTCTTCTGTATATTTCAGCTGCTCCACACGGCCTCCTTCTACATGCCTGAATCACTCTCAACAACAGTAGCCATCTCTTCTTTGTTCTTCATTCTTATAGTCTCTATGAACCTTGTGCATCCTATATGCACATTCCTTCTGCATGCTCTACACACCGCCATTGTTCTCCACATCGGGATCTTTACTGCCACTTCTCATTGCCACAACTTCACTACCTCGAGCATCAACACACTCTCTCTATTCTGCATGTTCTCCTCATGTTGAGTGCTCTGCCTGATCATCATAACAACTCTTCAACTTCTTTGGCGATTAAACCCATTCATCCATCATCACTGGGTGTTATGCAAAGATTCCTTAGCATGTCTAGCAGTCAAGACTCTTCGTCTTCTCTATCATAGTTGAGCTCATCCTCTTTGTTGCAGTTACAGGATTCAACACTCTTCCATCTATCAATCACCTCTATGAACAGTCTTCATTCCACTGGCAGATGCCTTGAGACAGTTCAGCTCCTCTGGCAATCACACTGAGGCCTCTTTGATTTTTTTATGCAGAAACAATAAAAGGTTTCTGGCAATTACACTGTGAACCTCTTGAGCCTTATGCCTTTGGCACCTTTCACCTTTCCTTTCACATGTGGCCTCAGACGGTGACCATAGCCTATACCAAAAGGTGTTTTCACATTTCATCATTTCGAGATTTCACATGTTGCAAATTCCTATTGCGAGGCATCTCGACTCTCCAAGTCGCGATCTCTGAAAGTCCATGTTGCAATTTTTCATTTCGGCATTTCACGATTTCACATGTCGTGAATTCCTATTGTGAGGCATCTCGACTCTCCAAGTTGCGATCTCTGAAACTACATGTCGCAATTTTGCATTTCAGAATTTTGCGATTTCAGAAATTCTTGTGATGAGATATCTTGACTCTCCATGTTGTGATCCCCAAAAATTCGAAAAAAGGAGCTTAGCTAGACTAGCTTCGATCATTTCAGAATATCGACATTCTTGTGGTGAAGTGTTTCGACACTCCAACTCCCGATATTCAGAACTCCGAAATGGAGTCAGATCAACGGTCTGGTATTTCGTTGTTTCGCATTTCGGTGTTTCGACATTTCTGTGATGAAGTGTTTCGACACTTCCAACTCCTGGTATCCAAAACTCCGAAATGGAGTTAGATCAACAGTCTGGTATTTTGGTGTTTCGCATTTCGCAACTTCAGGACTCCTGTGATGAAGAGTCTCAACTCTTGATTCCTACAACTCTCGGTATCCGAAACCTTTGATTTCCTTGTCTGCGAAACTCTGAAATGGAGTCTTTGTTGATGTGCATGTTTCAGGATTTCGGTGTTTCGGATTTCGCAACTTTGGGAATCCTGTGATGAAGAGTATTGACTCTTGACACCTCCAACTCTTGGTATCCAAAACCTTTGATTTCCTGGTCTACAAAACTCTGAAATGGAGTCTTTGTTGATGTGCCTATTACGAGATTTTGGTGTTTCGCATTTCGCAACTTTAGGACTCCTGTGATGAAGAGTCTCAACTCTTGACTCCTCCAACTCCCGGTATCCAAAACTCCGAAATGGAGTTTACACTTCTGATATTTCCATGCCATCATCACTATTGAACTTCCTTGCCTACCTGTTTTCCATCAAATGAACAAGCACACTCTTTCACTCTACGTGCACCTCTGCACTATCTCTTATGGTCTTCACGAGCTTGCTTTGTTGTGTCTCCCCAAAATACTTCTGGTGCCCGCCTGACACATTATACCTGTACTCAAGCCATCATCGATGTTGTACTTTCCATCAATGACAAGGATACGCTGCCTGTAAAACATGCCAACAATCTCCCCCTTTGGCATTGATGGCAACAAAGGCACCCATACCTGTTCTTTTCTCCCCCTCTGACATCAATGTCAAAGAAAACACGCTCCCCCTGAGCTGTTGCAGTATTTTTTGGAGGTATTAGATATTCAATCCATACAAACTCCCCCTAATAGGATGAACTCTCTTAGGTGTGAGACGGGATGACACGCAGCTTCTGTCGGAGATATTCAAATGGTGTCTTGGCTAGGGGTTTAGTAAAGATGTCTGCAATTTGTTCTGTGGTTGGAATGTAATGGACCTAAACAATCTGATTGGTGACCTGCTCTCTCAGAAAATGGTATTTTATGGGAATATGCTTGGTCTTGGAGTGGAATACGGGATTCTTGGACACACTGATGGCACTAGTGTTATCACAATGAATTGGGATAGGTGCAGCGTTGTCTACTAATTGACTATTTATTATTTCTTGACCTCCTCAGTTGCATGTCTCTAGACTTATTTTGGCAATTTGCAATCTGTGATGGTTTGTTACTTGGCTGTATCATTCTTTGTTGTGGCAGATATTTATTCCTTGGAAATCTTAATTGCTCATGTCTAAGTCTTAAGGAAAAAATTACAACTTTGTGACCAAAGTTGGAACAGTAGAAACAATATCCATAGAAAAATTCTTTGTACCTGGAAAATGGTTGTCTTCTTTGAGAAAAAAGAATTCTTCCATGTTGATGATTTCCTTGAGCAGGGAGTGTATTATTTCCTTGTTCTACAGATTCAGTTCTAGCACCTTTTTCTTTA
>ML810585.1:34158-67187 GCA_009831015.1 Picea engelmannii | reverse complement strand
GAAATGGCATGACAAGCACTATCCATCTAGGATATTTTCACCAACAATTTCCTTGATCTTCATCTCGTTATTCCTCATACAAGCATGGGTCCTCCAACCATTCTTCTAGGATAACTCAATCCATAAAGCGTCTTCCCATGAGGTCTTTCACCATAAGGGGACCACTTTGGAGTTCATCCATTTGTACACCTTATCAATCATGATAATACAATAATGAGTCATCTATAAATTTTTCCAACATTGCATCATATACCAATGGAACCACATCGATCCATCTTCATCATGTATCAATGACAACTCATTGATCCATCTTCATCTATGCATTCTCATCAAGGACAATGCATATTATATTACATCAATCATCAATCAATCAATCCTTTGACATCAATCAATCACTTGACATCAATAAATGACATCAATCAATCAAACCATTGGCATCAATGACAACATGATCCAACAAGAACAACAGTCCTCCCTAGCACCTACCTACCTCCCTGAAATATGAATCTTTGCTACTAAAACTCATTACAGTGATATAATCTTGATCAATGACTTACCAGTCTCATCACTGCTCTGCTACACTACCATGCTTTGTCTGCCTCACTGTCTTCTTGCACACCTCCTTGCGCTTTCTATTCTTCTGCCTTTTATGCTCTGTGTGCCATGTCCATTCAATGCACCATTCCTCTTCTGTATATTTCAGTTGTTGCACATTGCTTCCTTCTACACGCCCGAATCACTCTTAACAACAGCAACCATCTCTTCTTTGTTCTGCATTCTTATAGTCTCTGTGCACCTTGTGCATCCTATATGCACATTCCTTTTGCATGCTCTACACACCACCATTGTTCTCCATATCGAGATATTTACTGCCACAGCTTCACTACCTTGAGCATCAAAACACTCTCTCTATTTTGTGTGTTCTCCTTGTGTCGAGTGCTTTGCCTGATCATCATAGCAACTCTTCAGCTTCTCTGGCAGTTAAACCCATGCGTCCATCATCACTAGGTGTTATGCCAAGATTTCTTAGCCTGTCTAGCAGCCAAGACTCTTCATCTTCTCTATCATAGTCGATCTCATCCTCTCTATTGTAGTTACAGGCTTCAACGCTCTTCCATCTATCAATCACCTCTATGCACAGTCTTCATTCCACTAGCAGATTCCTTGAGACTCTTCAGCTCCTCTGGCAATCACACTGAGGCCTCTTTGATTTTTCTATGCAGAAACAATCAGTTGTTTCTGGCAGTTACATTGTGAACCTCTTGAGCCTTATGCCTTTGGCACCTTTCACCTTTCCTTTCACATGTGGCCTCAGGCGGTGACCACAGCCTACACCAAAAGGTGTTTTCACATTTCGGCATTTTGGGATTTCGCATATCGCGAATTCCTATTGCGAGGCATCTCGACTCTCCAAGTCCTGATCTCTGAAACTCCATGTCGCAATTTCACATTTCAACATTTCATGATTTCGCATGTCGCGAATTCCTGTTGTGAGGCATCTCGACTCTCCAATTCGCAATCTCCAAAACTCCATGTCACAATTTCGTATTTCGACATTTCACAATTTCAACAATTCTTTTGATGAGATATCTTGATGCTCCATGTCGCGATCCCCGAAACTCCGAAAAAAGGATCTTAGCTGGACTAGCTTCGATCATTTCGACATTTCACATTTCTTCATATCAACATTCCTGTGGTGAAGTGTTTCGACACTCCAACTCCTGGTATTCGAAACTCTGAAATGGAGTCAAATCAACGGTCCGGTATTTCGGCGTTTCGGCATTTCTGTGGTGAAGTGTTTCAACACTTCCAACTTCCGGTATCTGAAACTCCGAAATGGAGTCAGATCAATGGTCCAGTATTTCAGCGTTTCGAATTTCGCAACTTCAGGACTCTTGTGATGAAGAGTCTCAACTCTTGACTCCTCCAACTCCCGGTATCCGAAACCTTTGATTTCCCAGTCTGCGAAACTCTGAAATGGAGTCTTTGTTGATGTGCCTGTTTCGGGATTTCGGCGTTTTGGATTTCACAACTTTGGGACTCCTATGATGAAGAGTCTCGACTCTTGACTCCTCCAACTCCCAGTATCCGAAACCTTTGATTTCACGGTCTGTGAAACTCCGAAATGGAGTCTTTGTTGATGTGCCTATTTTGGGATTTTGCCATTTCTCAGTTCACAACTTCGAGACTCCTGTGATGAAGAGTCTTGACTCTTGACTCCTCCAACTCCTAGTATCCGAAACTCCAAAATGGAGTTTATGCTTCTGATCTTTTCATGCCATCATCCCTTCTCATCTTCCTTGTCTGCCTGTTTGCCATCAAATGAACAAGCACACTCTTGCACTCTGCGTGAACCTCTACACTATCTCTTCTGGTCTTCACGAGCTTGATCTGTTGCGTCTCCCCAAAATACTTCTGGTGCCTGCTTGGCACATTATACCTGTACTCAAGCCATCATCGCTATTGTACTTGCCATCAATGACAAGCATACGCTACCTGTAAAACATGCCAACACCTGTTTATATTTCTTAGATCCTCAACTACTAACAACATCACCAAGGATAAATGGAACAGACTTCTCTTAAGATGGTCAACCCTGGCTTGGACTTTGTCTGCCATTTTTACTAGACTTCTATATAGATAAAAGGGTAACTTTAAGGGGATTTTCCCTGTGAAATGCATGAGGAGCCTTATGTGGTATTGATATACCTTGTCAAACCTACCCTCACAAGTAAAATACCTTTGGATTACTCTCAACAATTTCTCATAGCGTTCCAAAAGATACTCCCTGGGGATAGTAGCACCAATCTTCTTATTTATGTACTCAAGCTTGAGGAAATCAATATAAAACATAAGCTCCAGAGGCATACCTTTAAATGATTTCTCTCCTTGTATGGGAATATTTGTGGCAGCTGATATGGTCTCTTCTGATACTGGAAAGGTGACCCCTGCAATGATTGTATTGACACCATCAAATTTCAGGGAGAACTCCTTGGTCAGTTGCATGTTATACCCCTAGATTCTTTCACAAAATATCATACACCCAACTTGCTCAAAAGACACCATGTAAGCAGGATCTGATTTTACCAAAGTTATTTCTTGGGGTTCATATCTCATCATGTTTACTCCCTCGTATTTATTCATATTCTGTGATGTCATGGCTCTACGAAGTCTTCTTTGCAAGGAAAATTTCAAACTTTTCAAAGAAAATATGTCGTGAAACTCAGCAGGCAAGCTTGTGTAGCAAACTAGCAAGGCTAGGGTTTGACTTGAATAGGTGAAACAAACTTTTGTTATATGAGGGGAAAATTTATTCAGGAGATAGCTTGCATCAACATGGGCTCAAAAAATGTTTTTTACACAGCAAATAAGCTGAGTACGGGATGTGCAACAAAAACAGAGCAACAGGCTTTGCGTAGCAAATCATACCACACAGGGTTTGTGTAGCGAGGGAAATATGCATAGTGTTTGCGTAGCGAGGAGGATAATTTTCATAGCAGAGGGATTTGAAGCTTTATTGGGAGAAAATATCTTATACACAGGACACGAATGCAGTGCAAACAAAAAACAGGTGGAAAATATGCATACATGAGTGGATACGGAGCAGATTTAAAAAGGAAAGTACTTGTCCAAAGATGACAAGACCTCTCAAACCAATTTAAGTAACCTTTGCAACAAATTTGAATCTTTCCAATAGTACAAATGACATGGAGTGTAATGATTGTCCCTTCTCTGACCTCATCAAGTGTGATGATGAACCATGATACCTCTTTTGACATGACTTTCATCCCGAAACTATGACTCAATTTTGACACATAATTTCCCATTTTGCGACATGATTTTAAAATTAGGGACACAAGGACCTTTACAAATATTTCAACATGATGGACGTTTATACCCCTTGATGGTCTATTATGAGATGGACACAACACTCTTTGACTCAACGTATGACTTAACTCTATATTGGCATGCATATTACCCTTTATTTCAAAAATGACCCAATGACTTTGAGCCATATCATGAGACAAACCATACACTGTGAATCAATTAGGAATGCCTTGGTCTTCTCAAGACCAGGGCATGACTTTGAAAATTCTAAACAAACTTTCAACCTTACCCTAAAAATAATTATGCTAACAAAACTAAAAACTGTCCAATCATCTAAGTAAGCCTCCAAAACTTATGTATGAAATCCTTAAAGGAAGCTACTACTACCCTTGAAAATATTGCAGGGGCATTCTTCAACCCAAATGACATCACTGCATATTGATATGATCCCCATTTTTTAGCAAATTTTGTCTTATGTCGATATTTTGGAGCTATCTTGGTCTAATGATATCCTAAAAACCCATCTGTAAATGAATAGGCTTATTTCCCTCCTACATTATCCAATAATTCATCTCTAAATGGGGTAGGAAAGGGATCATGTAGGCAAGCATTATTCAATTTCCTCAAATATACACAGATCTTGATTCCCCCTTGCTTCTTTTCCTACACTACCATAGGGCTAATCCATTATGATTCTTCCACAGGTTCTATGACACCAGCTTCTAACATCTTATCAATTTATGCCTTCACCTTTTGCTTATACACTGGATTAAACCTATAAGGTCTCTATCTTATTGGTATAGCATCTGGTTTCAAAGTGATATTCATCTCTCTATGTTCTCCTGATACTCCCTTCATCTTTGAGAATGTCACTAAAAATATGTCACTGTACTCACGCAATAATTTTGTTATTCTTTCCACTATCTGATTATCCCAATAATCTCCAATACTTGCAATCTTTGGGTTTTTTGTTGTTCCAATGTTTACCTTCTTTATATTCAAAGGTGTAGCATAATATTATGAATCTAATTGTGGACCTTCTACTTCTCTTTCACCTTCAAATTATTTGATTTGGATGTTGCATGGGTATTCTTCTATTGGGTCTTCTGTTGGAAGATTGGTTGTTGTCATTGATGTTAACCCTAGTCATGGGTTTTGGACCGCAAGATTGATAAAGGTATTTTTACATGAAGGAAAATGCACATGCATATACAACACCCATGAATGGATAGTATACATCATGTTGTTTTCGATGGTATGTGGCACGCCACGTGGATCCTCATGGTTGAGGAGAAATGAATTTTTGAAGATGACAAAGTGAATTGAAGAAGGAAGTACACGTAGTCCCTAAAGATAATTAAAGAAAAGAATTACAAAATAAGAAAGTTCCAGGTCGGCCCTAATGTTAAAAGGAAGTAACATAAATGGTATAAATAAACATCATTATACATTCATTTGATACAAGTCAAATTTTAGAGGAAATAAGAAGTAAAGAAGGTCGGATTTCAAGGGAGGATGAAGTCTTTTGGTGATGTGTTCTAAGGTGTTCCGGGTAAAATGGTCATAAATTATTCATCAAGAATCCCAATGAAGTGGGACAAATTTCATTGGAAATAGTACGGATTGTAGTTTCTTGTGTGCGAGTTTCATAATCGGATGTTAATTATTGAGTGCGGGGAATTCTGTACAAGTTTGGTCTCCTGAATAGACCAGAATTGAATAAAGTCTACCATTCTTTCTATAACTTCTTTTTGGGGAGGATTCAAGGATTTAAACTTGGAGGAGTTTCAGAGATAACATTGAGTAATATTATATACAGGATCAGAGTACTCCAAGAATTGAAGAATTGCTGAAATTGAATAAGTCTCAGGAAGCATTATCAGGTTCTATGTGATGATTGGTTGATGGTGATGATTTAATGTAAAGTTTTATTATCTCTCATATATTCTTGGGTGGAAGGAAGGGGCAAGGATGGAGAGTTCAAATATCTCTTGATATTGGAGGATTGTATCTTCTTCTTGGAGGTTTATCCCTCCCTTTACATTTGGAAGATGTAGCTACCTTTGGAAGTCATTACTTCCCTTGAACAATAACTATTGATTATTTCTCATATATTGTGCATGGTGTATTATGGTGTATTGGTGTAACTCTTATACTATTGTTCATTGATCATTAGATATATTTGAATGGTTTAAGTATAAGTTGAATTTTTTTAAAATTTTACTTGATACTAATTCACCCCCCTCTTAGTATCAACATCTTCTTCTTCTGTGACATGATAACAGTGTAGCAATTGTCTGACTGTCTGTCTCTTCTGGTTCTGATAAGTTGTCACAATATCTACTTCTGATTCTTCAAAAATACAATCTTTTACCACCTTTGGTGTTGTATCTATCTCTAGATTCTCATGTTCAAAGGAAAATGAGACCACAAAATTATGTTGCATTTCTTCCCAATTTGCAGTTTTCTTGCATTGTTCCAATTTTTTGTACTAATTCCTTGGGATTCCTTCCAATGTATAAATAAAGTGATGTGGCCACTCCTATGGTGGTACTAATCTCCATTGAATTATACATTTTTCTACATGTTCTCTAGGTTGTCCAATTCCATCATAATTTTCCATATATATGTTCTCCTGCCTTGTGCCAAATCTAATGCGTAGTAATCCCTTGCATTGATACCCATTATTGATCTTTTCCTTATGAGTAACCCACCATTGTGCAGGTGTAGCTTTCAAAGAAATATCCAATAATGGTAATATTTTATTTTCCACTACTTCTAATTCAAACTTCATTGAAATTTCTTCTAAATCATTATGACCATAAAAAGTAGGAGGTTCTCTTACCTCTATACCAACCCATCTTAGTGCGCAGGTCATCCTTGTGCATCCTATGGTAGATAAATAATGTAAACATTGATGCCAATTATCTAGACATGTATTTGAATATGAGGCACATGAACTAATGATCCTATAGCTCAACATTCCATCTTTTGTTGGATTACTGTAGTCCTCCTCTCGCGTAGTAGTTCTATACAACTGATTTATGTCTTATGTAATGAAATTATTTGTTGCAGGTTCAACATACCTTCCTCATTTTGAAGGATCTAATGGCGCAATAAATATGTATTCTCCTAATTCAAAGATCACTTTTCTAGTCTTCAGGTTAATAATAGCATGATTTTCAAAATCCCAATCCAGACCCATATTGTTGGATATGGTGAAGTGTTATCTACTATGTCAATCGCCTCAAAGTCTTCCATAGTGCACACACCATCTATATCTACTAGTATTCCCTTTAATCTACAAATTGGCACCACTCTGCTGATTTTCTAGCTTCAACTGAATAGGTGAATACCCCAATGTAGGTTCCCCAATAGCTTCCCATGTCTTAGAACATTTACTTCAGACCCTAAGTCTAGTATGATATCACCCATATTGAAGTATCCAATGTTTGCATTCAAACTAAACTCCCTACTTGTTCTTCTCTTCCTACAAACCTGGTTGAATCTTGTTCTAATTTCATCTCTTCTCCATAATTTCACTTCTCTAACAGACTCTGTAATACTTGTAGAGAGTTTCTATCATTCAAAAATTTTACACAAGACCCCAAAAATTTTCTCAAATTACTCACTTGTTCTAATGGTTGTTCTCTATTGGTATGATCAAATTATGGAGGCATGTCATACACTAGTACATCATCTCATGGCTTTGTACCCAAAGTAGATGCAATATTCTTCTTCAAAATATTGTGTTTGGCCTCCTTGAATGTCTCCTTCTCTTTGCACACATCAAAATTATGTTGGGTGTTTCATTCCTTCTGACCCACTAGTATTGATCCTAATCCTTCTTTAATACATCAGCTCATATCTTGGCTCCACATCTAGTAACTATATTAATCTTCTTCCCATCCTCTTCTCTATTCTTTACAACAATCCATTGAACATTCTGATTTTTTTTATTCCTCTTGTCATGTATCCTTACTAGAAGTGTCAGACAATCTTTTCTGTCATGGTCTACTGCGCGACACTACATTCATGTCGCAAGTGGTTCTAGATAATCTCGTGCATAGTGTCTAGGTTTCTTACAGTTGTGACAAACTATTGGTCCTCTAATGCCTCCAAATCCTCGTCCTCCATGGCCTCCTCCTCTAAATCCTTCTTTGTTCCCTTGATGATCTCCACACGGTGTATTATACTGGGGTGCCTCATTGTACTATGGTTGCATATTATTGTATCGTGGTGGTGTTGCACACTGATGTGTGTTGTTATACTGTGGTAGTGCTCCAAAATGTTGTGTGTTATTATACTATGGCTGCTACACATGTTTTCTTGTCATTAATTCATCTTGTACCCTATAAGTATCGGATGTCCTCTCCTTCATTATCTCCAAGGTTTTGCATTCCTTGTCTTCATGTCCAACTGACTTGAAAAATTACAAAATGTATACTTTCGTATTGTTTGATACATCTGCATCATGGGACAATGATAAGGATCATTTCCATATGTTCTACATATCTCACACCATCGTCCTCCTATGGGTAAAGGATTTGGATTGATTGTCCCCGAGTACTGAGAAAAGGTTGGGCAATCATTCTTATGATGACCTTCTTTTATGTAAAATGTGAACTAGAAATCCTCCCTTTTTTCCTTTCCTTTATTGTGATTCAATTGAAATGTCAGGTTCTTCAGGTCTTCTCTCAACTCTTCCAAAGCTGGATCTGTATGCTTATACTGATATTCCTCTAATTGCAAGGCTGCTTGCAAGGCCTCGGCGTGAGTTTAGAAATTTCGTTGCCTTAATGGATACTTCAAATGTGCCAATGAGGAATTAACAAATAAATGTCTATGTTTCATATCTGTGATAAGATACTTCAACTTACTTTTTAGCCTCTTGAACTTATGATCAACCTATGAAACCAACTCACTTGGATTTCGTTTAATCTCTATCATCTCATTCATGAAATGATCCTCTGAACTAGTCACTGAAATTCATTGATCAATGCCTTCTTCACATCTACAACAATTGTAGGTTCTCCTTGTGGACTATTTACTACGAGACCAATATACCAATCCAGTGCGTGGTATCAGAATGTGATCACTAGTTGCACCACTTTTGTATATTCATTTGTAATCTTCTCACATATAAATAAATGCTTCTATTGGTCCTCCAACCCATCTCCACGAAACTTGGGTAACCTAATAGTTGGATCTACTCCTACAATTGTGAAGTTTGTTGTACTACCACCTCCACGCGGTGTGGATACTTGACTGCTGCTAGCTAAACTTATACTTGTTCTTGAATTTCCACTAGACCCACATCCTACTAAAATCCTTCTACCACTAATCACTTATTTTCTGAACATTTCTTCTTCTTCAGATGTCTTAGTCGCACATGGGGTTGTGGGTTCCACACTAATTCAGATCTGGAATGGATATCTTTCTTCTGCATCGGACCCCTGACCTATGGTTTTCCTCTCGTATGTGGTGCACAATATTTCCTCAATTTGCCCCGTCGCACAAAGATTCTCTACCTCTTCCTCATCATTATCCAATCCCTCTTGCTCGGTTACTGCCCTCTTTTTCCTATTGATATTATACTTCTAGGGTCTTCTGTTGCATTTAATTCCTTCTCTTTCCATTATCTCCTTGGTCTATTCCTCATCCATCATAATGGGGTCCATTTCTTCCTTCTTCTGGCCTCCGTCCAAAACCCCCTCCATATCTCAGATCTTCCTTAGTGCTTCTCCCAGCTCCCCCATGCACGCATAGTGATTTAGTTGTCTGACTCCATTCTCATCACTCCTTTATCATGCAATAAGATCTTGATCGACATGTGAAGTGATCGAATGTACCTTCCTCTTGGTCCCTTGATAAACTCATGCTCTGCAATAATGTATGACTTTGTAGTATCGACCACAAAATTAGTAATAAACCCTACAATAATATTGTCCAACCAGAAATCCACTATGTGTGAATTTATTAATGACCCTTTCCAACCGTGCAATATTCTTAATAGTCCACTCTACTGGCCTTACCCGATTAGTTGGATGAGTATCCTTCAACCTCAATATCCATTCCTGTAATAACTCTGGAAAATTAAAAAAAAATTCCTCATTCAAATCAGTAATCACATACCTATGCAGATATTGGCACGGTGTATACTTGGATATTCTATTGTATTTCTCCACAAACTCGAGTTGTTTTGTCTCCAACCATCTTTTAATCTCTTGCTTAGTTGGATTCCATGGCCTAAACATCCATTTCTACCATTTTCTTATCTTCATCAAATCCCCTCCAATCCGATCTTCTAAGTTCCAACCAACAACAAAATTGTTTGTTGGATGTATGGGTTGACCTGGGTTCTATCTTATTTCTCCAAAAAAAACCTAGAAACTATTGGCCCCTCTAGTAAACCATAAGGAAACACTACGCACATAGTGCATGACGCAGTCTCACCCGAGATGGCTTATGGGTGACTACATGACCCAGATGTATGCAGTCATGGAAGGGATGGGGCTCATAGGGATGCTAGGAATATTATTATTCTTCTACTTCAACATTCATCATCAGAATAAATAATATGCCTAACATGCCTACTCTAGTGCACACTGTAAACAAATTCATTCATTTACTTGCTCAATCATCATAAATAATATAAAAGCAACACATAAGAGAAACACAAACATAGACATCATGTTTTACTGTAGTTAACCCCCCCTGGGCTACGTCCACAAAGATCTTCTGCTTCTTATTATTCTTCATCAAACTCTTGCATTGCTAACAAGTGTGGCACCAAGCTCCACAACTTACGACTTGACCCTCAGTTACAACTTCAAAAATAGACTCATCTCCAAAATCGACTTGGTAATTTTGCTCCAAAAATCTCTACCAAAAAGATCAGATAGATATCCCCTAGCTACCTCATACATCATGATATACTTATATGTAGATTTTAACCTTGTACAATATTTACTGCAAATAGATTTCTGTAAAAGAACATAAAATATACAATGGCAAATACAAACATTACACATAGATTTTTCCCCTGGAAACCTAAAACTGGGAAAACCAACATATTTTATATTCATTTGTAGTGATACATTGTTTACAATGCAATATACATATAGGAGCCAACGACATCCAAAACCCTAACCCAATGACCTGGATCAGTCAACAACCCTAATTCCTTAACCGGAAATAGAAAACCATCGGCAAAAAACCATGTGCCGAAAAACAACCCAACAATGGACATGAAAATCGAGGCAACACAAAAAACGAGGAAAAATGCGACATGTTTCCCAAGGGAAAAAAAATTCTCAAGGGTGCTCCCCACGAACCCCCTGCGAACTTGGTGCAACATAACCCACACATACCCAACATTATACTACCAAAAGTGGTTTAAAAACCCTTTACATCATAACCCAAAACCCTAACCCTAGTGGATTTGGTTTGTCCACATAGTAACTCCTTGTGCGTGGTTGGTCTTCGATCCAACCGTTTCTTGCTTTAACTCTTCTTTTCCTTGTGCTTCTTTTCCTTGATTCTCGGCACACACTACTTCTTTGGTCAATTCCTTAGCTTTCTGCCTCATTTGTTTCGCTCTTCCTTATTCCTCAAACTTTTCTCCCAAAATTACATGCTCCAAAAGTATCAACACAATGTGTCCTTCTCCTTCACCCTAGCTTTGATTTTATAATATTGAGTTATACCCTAACCCTAATCTCTAAAGTGATTAACGATTGATATTGTATCTCACCTCACTTGAGATCAATGACTAAGATTTAATTCACTAATTCTAATAACTTTAGCATTTCATTAAATTAAAATCACTTTTCTTTAATTAAAGAAAATTACTAAGATAGAAGGCTTTGGATGACCTCCACGCGTCTAGACACTTAGACTTGTACAGAAGTACCTGTCCAATGATACAAACATCAACAATGCCTTCTCATGCAAAATTCCTAATTATGAATTCATTGATATATGCCTATTATTCACTCAACCGCATGTCTCTTCCATCCATAATTTTAATTTCTAAATAACGTAAATGCATTTTGTTCACCCAGCTCCCAACTACCTTTCTTATTTTTACTCATTTATGGTCCATCTTACCTTTTCTAACTCTTTTATCATGTGCACATGATAATTCACTTTTAAATAAATAAAACCTTTAAAATAGGAGATGAACATGTTCTATTAATGCATGTCTCTTGGTATTTAGTTTCCATTTCAAACTTATCTAGTAAAATGAACCTAATTTATCCATAAATACCCCCTTTAATTAAATAAATGCAATTATATCTATATGAATAACACTTTCATGAATGAAATTATACTATTTAAAATATCATTCTAAATTTTATGCACATAAAGGATACTTTGTCTTAGGAAATGAATTTCAATCAACATCGATATCAATATTGCTATAACTAGTACCAAAGACGAGGCCCTAATCACTCCACCTCTCCAAGTAGACACGTATATTTTCATGGTAGGGGTAAAATGAATGTAACATGGTGATATTGATGTTAATTCCATTCTACATACACATGGTGAGAGACTCATGGTCACTCGGGAATAAAGACTACATGTCCTTATTGTGGACCCCTCAAGTATATCTTATGAATGGTCGCTTGTGGCTTGCCCTCACAACAACATGTAATCTCTTGGGTGAAGTACCATCTCCAACCTATTACATGGATAGAGTTTTCTAGTAGGTAGGAAGTAGGGTCACTATTCTTCCTCTCCCAATAATACAAATGTCACACCCCCTCCACACAACCCTTACCCATGTGTAAGCTTAATTGACAAATTTTCATTCTTGTTTCTACACACATCTAAAGACACATATCAAATAACACTTGTCAAAGCAATTATAAATCATATTATAATGTTTGCAATATCATATTCAAATTGAAACATAGTCTCCTGACCCCATCTCAAGTTCACATAGCTTGACTCATTCTAGAATCCATATACATGTGGTTATTTCTTGTCACACTTTAAAATCCATCGACATATTTACAGAAATAGACATATTCAACAATACAATCACATATATACTTATCATTAGATCCAATCATAAGTCTATGCACCAAATCATAATATTCAACAATAGCAAGTAATTTTCAACATTTTCATGATTCATACATTATCATCATATCAAACATTAATAAAAGCCTATACAAATTAATAGAGTTTCAATAATAAATCTAGACCGAATGTGTTCATCCATAAAACCCATGTCATCCACACATCATGAGTTCCCTCCCATAATAAAATGTCAAATAATAAAAAGTTTGGTCAAAAGAGGGCCATTACATACTCCCTTTCTTTGGGAAACTTCATCCAAGAGTTTAATATTTAACTATAGGTATTTTTTTAAACCTATACATGTTCGGTGTAATATTATAAGAATGGAATTCTTAATTCACGTTAATGCATTATTTTACCTTTTTCAAATTTGAGCATTTTTATAATTTCACCACCTTTATTTTGTCTTGGCATTCTTTTCACAATGCCCCGATGCTAATAGTCAAGGAAGGAAGGCATATTTCATATGCATAATCATGAATGTGAGGTAAAAAAAATTGGATGTACTTGACATTTATCTATTCAATATGTAACTGATTCCAACCTACAACATTGATTCGCTTTTTTCTAGATGAAGATTTAACTATTAGACAACAAGAAGAAAGAAGGGAAGAGTTGTTAAAGGTTAGGGCAGCAAGAGATGAGGGAAAAAGGGCATGATTGTTCAAAAGAAAAGTTGTTATTTCCTTTTTTCAGTCCTCATTCTAAAACATGGCAACAAGTTGGTAGCCAAGAAGAGACAACAATTTCACTAGCAGAAAAATATGCAACAAGGCCAGTTTGGACAAATAGGAGTGAAGACTCAACTTTGAGTCTTGTAGACCAAAACAAATAGCAATCAAATTATTCTCAGGTTTCCTTAAGTTTAGTTTGTTAGAATTTCAAAGGTTATCCTTGGAGGCTGGGACCTGGGTTAGGACCTATCGTGAAAAATAGGGACATAGTTTGTCTATTGGAAACACATGAGCATGAAGGGTGCAAGACACCTATGTTTGAAGAGTATGTGAAGATGGCAAAGTGGAACAAAGCAACTGAGAATGGTAAAGGACACAGGGATATCATGGTCTTAGTGAAGAAAAAAAAATGTCGTCTCATTCAGTTAGAAAGAGAAGACTCAAATAAACAATTCATTAATTGGTTTAAAATATCATAAAATGGTAACATCATCAGGATTGCAGCATGTTATTTTGATCCACAAGTTTCAAAAACTTACAAAAGTAGGGGGCTTGATCACAAAGGCCCCTTTGCAGCCTTAAAAAATGATATTGCAGCGTACTCTAAACTAAGTGAAGTCCTTATAGTGGGTGATTTCAATGCTAGGACAACATGTGAACAAGCTAGTATTCTTCGTTGTAAGGAAGACTACAACCCTATTTGGCTTACAGAAGAGAAAAATCATCAATGGACAAGAGTTCCAGACGACAAAAAAATCTCCAATTTTTTGGGGGAACAACTGCTTACTTTATGTGGGGCATTTGACTTAGTCATTTGTAATGGGGTGGCTAGATGGGAAAATTCTGGCAATTTCACCTGCAATACCTACAATGGAGCAAGTGTAGTAGACTATGCAATTTTCTCACATGTCCTGTGTGAGAAAATGGAGGAAGTTTTGATTGGTGAACAACTGTGGGAGTTTAAATCTGATCATAAACCGATCTATTTAAGTCTAACTTGGGTTGAACAACAACAACATGGGACAAAAAATCATCACATCCGACAACCTCCTTCAAAGGGTAGAATTCTGTTGACTCAAAAAAATTGTAACACCTTCAAGATAGCACTAAAGAGGTTGTTTAACAAGGAAAAAATTCCATCCTAGGGCCTTCATAGCCATGAGTTAACAAAATTAATCCAAAGCACACTTACAAAATGCAAAAGAGCAAAAAATAGGAAATCTGAAACAAATTGCTTTATGTTTAATGTTTGGTTTGATGAGGAATGCAAAACAACAAGGAAAACTTTGAAAGAGTCAAGCCATAAGGAAATAAGCATAAAATCTTACAAGCAAATTGTAAGAAAGAAGAAACTTGATTTCATGATCTCAAGGAGGGAGGAATTAAACTTCTTGGGGAAAAATAACCCCAAGTTATTTTGGAAGGAGCTTCGAACGAGAAAAAAACAAACGAAAAATAATATCATAGCCTATCAATGGTTCGAGTATGGAAAGCAACTTTATGAGCAAGATCCTAAGGTGGACCCCCCACCCCTCTGGTGAAAATTACTACTAAGCTCTTCATCATGCAATAAATTGAGGTGGGTATCAAAAAGTTGGGTGTTGGAAAAGAAAAATATTTAGTTGAACTCCAGGTAGAATATCTAAAGTGGGGTTCAAAAACTCTTGCACCTCACATTATAAAAAATTTCAACAACATCATTCAACAGGGATTTCCTACATATTGGACAACGAGCCTAGAAATACCACTTTTCAAGAGTGGGGATGTCAAAAATACTTCCAATTGTAGGACCATAATGGTAAACCCCTTGTTTGCGAAATTATTTGGTACTATGCTAGAAAATGGAATTAGCAAGTGGGCAGAAGAAGGGGATAAGTGTGCTAAAGGGAAAGTAGGTTTCAGACCTAAACACTCAACAATTGATCACGGTATAACTCTAAGGCACATCATTGAAAAAGTGTGGGAGAAAAAAGAGGAAGCCTTTTGTTGCTTTATCAATTTCAAAAAAGCTTTTGACACGGTCCCTAGAGATAAGCTTTGGCATAGAATGGAGGAACTTGGGGTTCCTATACATCTTAGAGAAGTCTTCCATAGGCTATATGAGGAGGTTAAAGTCAAAATCAGAACATCAGTTGGTATCTCTGAAATTTTTAGGAGTGATATTGGGGTCAAACAAGGGTGCCCATTGTCCCCTGCCCTCTTTGGCTTATATATTGACAAACTTGAAGAGTGGTTAAACTCATAGGAGGGTGATGGTGCTCTTTTGGGTGATTTTGTTATTCTTTTGTATGCAGATGACCTTATTTCTATTTCTAAATCCTCTCTTGGGTTGCAAGAACACTTAATTTCCCTTGAGCACTTTTGCAGTATAGTGGGAATGCAAGTCAATACTAGCAAGACAAAAATGGTAATTTTTTCTAGCAAAAGAAAACATAAGCAACATAAGTTCTACTTTGAAGGCAACACTCTTGAAGAAGTGGCAAATTACAAATACCTCGGAATTGACTTCAACAAAAATCTAAGTTGGGAAGGTTGCAGAAAGAAAAKAACTTTGGGAGGTTGGAAAGCATTCTATRCTTTTCAAAATAGATGAAGAGAAGCAGAGATATGGGATTGGAAGACTATGCAAACTCTCTTTGGAATTTTAGTGATCCCGATGGTTCTATATGGTTGTGAAGCGTGGGCCAACAACACATCTGACTTACAGTGGAAACAAATTGAGAAGATTCAAAAATGTTTGATTACAAACAAGTTTAAAATAAAAGTTCAGTCCCTTATGATATCATGATGAGTGAAATGGGGGCTACTCCTATTGAAACAATTTCTATGGTGTGTCTCATAAGATATCTAAAAAAAATTGAGCAAATGGAAGACATTCGGTGGCCTAAGGTCGTCTTTAATGACATATTGAGCAAAAGGAAGAAGACATGGATGAAACAAAATATTAAATGGCCTAGTGAAGGCTTTTGTTATTGATAGGTTCCACAAGCAAATTTGGGATAAAGGGCTCGGGATAAAGAAAGAGTACTATATTGAAGAGTTTAACCCCACATACAATCATCATCAAAAAGCGTACATCGGGGCCAATATATCTTGGAGATCCAAAATGCTTATTGCCCAATTAAGAACCAATTCCCATCAACTCCATTGTGAAACTGGGAACTGGAAAAGACCAAAAGAAGCTTGGGAAGAAAGGGTGTGTGTGTTCTGCACCTTTGGAAAAGTTGAAACAGAAAAGCATTTCATTTTAGAGTGTGAAGCTTTCAAAGACAGCAGGGACAACTATATAAATATCTTGATAGCTAGCTCTTGGAATGACTTATTCAGCGAGGGGACAGTGAGGAAATTAGGGGAGCTCATCATCAAGTTGAACAGGAAAAGGGTTGAACTGCTGAAATGAGTATGTGAGACGGTCTATCCCATAGGCTATTGTTAGCCTCGTGGACATTAAAATTAATTCTTCTTCTTCTATCCATTTTTCTCTCGGCCTTTTCATGCACATATAAAACAGATTCAATTACTTGTGAAGGAATGGGATTCATCATTAATATTGATTGTGGAATATTCTTCTTGAGGATCATCCTTTATTTATTGGTTTTGTTGAGTACAATATACCCTTAATCATCAATATTAGCAATATTTTTTCACTTTGCATGTTTACCATCATCTTCTAAACTAACTCATTGTTAGATTGTCATCCTATTTAATATACCATAATATTCTTTATATTCTTTGTTTCATAAATTCAATACTTCCAAGCTTGAAAGATCAATCATCAATATTAGCAATATTGTTTCACTTTGCATGTTTACCATCATCTTCTAAACTAACTCATTGTTAGGTTGTCATCCTATTTAATATACCATAATATTCTTTATATTCTTTGTTTGATAAATTCAATACTTTCAAGCTTGAAAGATCAATGATCAATCCTAGACGCTTCTTTTAAAAATATGTAACTATATAAAAATAATAATTTCTAAGGCAAATCACATGTGATAACTCCTCACTTAAGTGTTTTATTTTTAAGGAAAATCACTTGTGATAACTCCTCACTTAAGTGTTTTACAAGTTATGTTGGCCAACTATCATAGTCAATACATGTAATCATTAATCATTGACAGTCGATTTAAGATAACTCAAATCTTCAAATTTCATATTTCACAGTATTCACATTCCAATATCCACCTACACATACTTCAAGCATCTTTGTTATTTGCAATTTAGAGGGAGACATTACTACTTTTAGTTAAACTCCTAATACTGATCATTCTTTCCCATATAAGTTTATGGTTGAAATTATACTTAACCAAATAGTGTTGTCTATGAACCTTCTTATAGAACCATCACTTTCCCCAAGCTCTAAAGTCATAATACATTACTTGCACTTATTGTGAGGACCACTTCATTTAGTAGGTATGTAAAGATCTAATCTCAAGGTCATTCAAGTGGTTTTCTCATAATCCATCTACTTACAACATCAAATATATTATTTTAACAATTTAGTAATTTCGTAATTAGTTAAACTAAAATCTCATCGTTACTTACTTCATGTCAACTCACCATGTCTTCCTTTCACTTAGAATTCATTTATCTCCATTATTAATTTCTATTCTCATATACAATTTGTGTTAATCCCTCTAACAAGGTTGTCATTTTTACTTATCCTTGTACACACAATATATCACTTTTAACTACTTTCCCTAGAATAGATCTAGCTAGAAAATGCCACACATGTTTGCAGAGAGAAATTGAGAAAGAAGAAGCAAGAGAGAAAGAGTGGAAGAATTCTCATTAACTGTAATGAATAATGAATAATTTACACATGATATACTCTATATAACTCAACCAATGCACATTGGAGGTGAAGCCAATGTACCATAGTGGTGGTCTAGAGTGCTCTGGACAGACACCAGCAGTTATGGGAGTGAACTTCCACCTAGTCTAGTCTTTTAGGCAGTTACGGGAGTGAATTGCCACCTAGTTGAGTTAACTAGTCTACCAGTCTTCAGTTAACTGACTGGAATAGAGTGAAGTGAGGAGGAGATCAGGGAATCATGGGTAATGTGCCAGTCTGTTGATGATGCCATGGCTAATGCGCATTATCTGGTGATGATACCAATGTTGCATGGTGACAAAACCAATGCAACATCTAGACTCCACTCAACTAGTCAAACTAAAGTGAAAACTGAAGAGAATATTCTCCCTAGAGGAATATTCTTCCTAAAATATAGGAGACTAGATAATGACTTATAAACAAGGGAAAACCTTAAGAAAAATAAATCCTAGGTGTGTGTGAAGTAACTCCAACATGGGTAAGCCCTCTAAAAAAATTTCCTTGGGTAGGTTAATGGACTTGCATAAGCCTAACATTATTTTGATTCAAGAGACAACAAGAGAGAGAAAACATATCATGGATAAATTTTCAAAGTCATGTGAGGAATGGGAATTTCTTGGTGTTGATTCAAATAGGTATTTCATGGGTTTATTAACTAGGTGGATATCAAAATAATTGATACTTGTTATAAAATTTTATTTCTTGGTCTCAGGGACTGGATTTGAATTCTACTTTCCAAAAATTTGGGAGGAATTTAGAATGTTCAATGTCAATGGACCCTATGAGGACATATTTCAATATTGGGAGGTTTTGTTGGAACATAGTTGCCTACTATCAAACAACCTCATATTGGAGGGAGGACCCAAATTTTATAGTGAAAAGAGTGGAGATATGGGGGATGGATGCTAAGGAAGACCCTATAGTTGATTTTTCTAACATAAATTAGAGGAAGTAAGATTGGTGAATATAGAGCCAATCATATTTCCTTCAACAAGGAGGAATTTGAGGATGCAAGATGACAAAATTGCCAAAAGTCTTAACATTTATTGGGTATCTGAAGTTGTAATCAATGCCTCAAGAATGATTTGAATTTCAATAGAGATGGGAGGTGAGTGTGACCACCTTCCTATTTTGATCCAAATATAGGAGGATAATAAGACTCCTAGTCCCTTTAACTTTAATTCACAATTTTTAAAGGATAGGGGGCTCAAAAACATAGTAACGATCAAGTGGTTGAGGTATGATGCAAATTCAAGGGAGTCTGATAGCCTCCAGTTTTCAAAACGATTTAAGAAAGATATGATTTATTGGACTCGTGTGAATAAAATGAATGTTGAACAGGGTTTGACTAATGTGGAGGAACAAATTGTAGAAATTTATTCTTGGAATTATGAAGTAAACTATGATGAGCATGTAAAGATCATATTGAAACATTTGGAATGGTTTAGGAGGAAGTTGTTGGAGGGAAGGAAGCTCATTGGATATTAAAGAGTAGGGCCTTATGATTATATAATGGATATGAAAACACAAGATAATTTCATAAGTACTCAAATCCTAAAAAAATTGTAAATATTATATGGGAAATGAAACATAAATATTGTCAGGAAATGAGAGACACTTCCACATTAAACCTAGCAAAAGAGAAAAATAATTTAATCAAGAACGTAAATGAAAAAACAATCACACAGTACACCAAGATTTTACCTAACCAACATTCCTTGAGCATTATGCTCTCTTGTTGTCTTATTCAATCTGAATAGAAGGTTACATGTCTAACCTTGGTCCACACCTAAGACACAATTGACTTCATACCCTCGTTCTTGCGCAAGAACAACCATATATCCAATATGTCTTACATCTGCATGACCAACAACCTACATCTAAATATTTCTCTAAAGACTAGTTATTTTGCATTAACCTGCATTAGCCTTTACGGCCTTACAACACGCATCTTTATAGGATTTACAACAAGAAAAACCCTAAATCTTGGTGCCCAAAAAATGGTTACAGATCCATGCAGATCATTGGCTACAAATCCCACAAAGCTCGGGTTTCTGTTACAGTTGGATTACCATTTAACTACTAGTCAGCCTTCATTCAGTCTCTAGTCGGTCATCTCACGCCCACACTTCGACCTCTTGTTGGTTGACTTGACATCGATATCTTCAACTTCGAATTTACTCGGTCAAATGCCTCGACCTTCGACTTCTTTTTGATCCACCTCGACCTTGACTGTTTTCGATCCACCTCGGCCTTTGACCGTCAGTCGATTTAGCTCGACTAAACTTTCACCGTAAAGAATATAAGAACCCAACATTCTCCCACTTCTTGTCTTATTTGTTGAAACAGGAGATTCCTGAAATTTCATTCGCAAACCTAGGGAAGCAATTCCTATTACCTCTTTGCACCAAGAGAAATTCACAAAACTCATAGACTTGGTCAATGATTTTGTTATGTTTTCCAATGTGTCTACTTTCTTAAGTAGCACTTTGTTACTTTCGACCATAGCTCTTACGAAATGGTATTGTACACTATTGTGCTTAGTCTTTGAATGATAAGCAGGGTTCTTTGCTAGAAATATTGCACTTCGACTGTCACAACACACCTTCATAGCTCTTTTCTCAAACCTGATTCCTGAACACAACCTTTGCATCTATACCACTTCTTTGCTTCCATGAGTGGTTGCCATGTATTAATATTTTGTTGTCACTTACGACCGCTTGTCACTTACTCATCCAACTTATTGCTCCATCGAACATCTTTAATACATATCCACTGTTCGACCTCCGTCGATCCAGATCTCTAGCCCAGTTAGCATTGATAAAGCCATGTACATTTTATTTACCATTGTCACCTCCAGGTCTTACTTGGTAGCATATAGCATAGTCCTTTGTGCCACACAAATACATGAATACTCTCTTGACATTTTTCCAGTGCTCCTTTCCAGGTGTCGACATGTACTTTCTCAACACTCCCACTGCATGGGAAATGTTTGGTTGAGTGTAGACCATCGCATACATTAGACTACCAAAAAAACTTGCATAGGGAACATGTGCCATGTCCTCTATTTATTCTTGTGTATTTGGACGTTGTTCAATAGTAATCCTTGCCCCCATGGGAATTGGCACCTTCACTGGTTTGCAATCTTGCATGTTGAACCATTTTAGAACTATTTCAATACACTTCATCTGATTCAACCAGATATTTCTAGTGGCTCGATCTCTCTTAATATCCATTCCCAGAATGAATTTATATGCATCGAGATCCTTCATGTCGAACTTGGGGGATAGTTGTTTCTTTACCTCCTTTATTTCATCCATGTTGTTTCCAATCATCAACATGTCATCGACATACAAATATACATATATGAAACACCCACCTTCTTCCTTGGAATATATGTAGTGATCATCTTTGCATCTCACAAATCCCAAACTAAGGATATATGTGTTGAAATTTTGGTACCACATCCTTGGATATTGCTTTAAACCATAAAGGGATCTTTTCAGTTTGCTCACCAACTCTTTCTTTCCCTTTATTACAAAACCGTCAAGTTGTTTCATGTAGATTTATTCTTCCAGGTCCCCATGTAGGAACGTTGTCTTCACATCCATATGTTCTATCTCCATATTGAATGTTGCAACCAGAGACATTTGTACTCTAATGAAATTTAATATTTTAACATGGGAAAAAATCTCACCGAAGTTGACTCCCTCAACTTGGGAATAACCTTTCGCTACCGGTCGAGCTTTGAAATTATCGAATTGACCTGCGGAATTCATCTTCTTCTTGAATACCCATTTTATATTGATGGGCTTTCTTCCACTAAGTAACTTGACTAAATCCCATGTCTCGTTTTTGTGAAAGGATTCCATCTCTTCGACAATGGAAACCTTCTAGAGTTTACCGTCTGTCAAGTTGACTTCCTCACCGGTTGAATTGGGCTCATCGTCGATGGCAATTAGCACGAAGGAACGAAAGTCGGGTGGACTATACCTTTAGAGTGGTTTTCTTATTCTTTCTAACATCCTTACCACCAGAGTCAGTTGTTCCACCTCTTCCTCAAATGCAGTCGACTCATCTGAATCATCTTTTTCATTCCTTAGTTCAAATCGCACCATCTTAGGATTATTCTTGGTCTGAACAAATTCTTCAAGCTCAAACTTACCTCCAACTTCTCTAAATACCACATCTCGACTGTACACTATTCTCCTTGATGCAGGATCCCTGAGCTTATATCCTTTCATTCCTTCTTTATATCCATTGAAAATACATTTGACTACCTTCTTGTCCAGCTTGCTCCTATTTTCCTTGGGAACATGCACAAAATTATCGCAGCCAAATAATTTGAGATGTGCCACTGAAGGAGTCTTACCCGACCATACCCCGTGTTGAGTCATGTCAACTAACACCGACGAAGGAGACATATTCACCGGATATCTTGCAGTGTCGACTGCCTCTGCCCATAATTCTTGTGCGAGCCCAACACCACTAAGCATGCTCCTTGCCTTATCCATAAACGTTTTATTCATTCTCTAGGAAACTCCATTTTTTTATGCGGTATATGGTGTGTTATTTTGGAATGATATGCCACACTGCTTACATAACTGATCAAATTATTTTCCACAGAATTCACCACCATTGTCAGTCCTCAACACTTTAATCCTTTTCTCTATCTAGTTTTCCACAAGAGCTTTAAACTCCTTAAATCTCTCGAAAACCTTTGATTTCTTCCTCAGGAAATATATCCATGTCTTCCTGGAGAAATCATCTATGAAGGAGAAATAATATAGAGATCCACCAAGTGAAGTCATTGTAACCGAACCAAACACATCACTATGCACCAAATAGAGAATTCCACTTGCTCTTGTCGCTCCATATGGGAACCTCACCTAAATTTGTTTTCCATATATGCAATGTTCACAAAATTCAACCTCTAAACCACATTCAGGAAACCCTTCTTCCATACCTTTTCTTTACATAGCTCAAAGTCCTTTTTCTCCAATGTGTCCCATCCTCTCATGCCATAGCTTAGTCGGGTCGATTTTATCATGTCTTGTCGAGTCAGTTTGAACCAACTAATATCGAGTCCAGTTGAGTTGACGTTGAGTCGATTCGAGTCACAGTCGAGTCAATTTTAGGAGCAATGATGGTGTTGCATCCAGTCGAGTCGTAATTCCCTAACAACTTGTATAGGGTATCAATCTGAACTCCTTTCATTAATACCATCGCACCTCTGACCATATTACACGAATCCTTCTGAAATAGAGTATGCACACCTGCATCACTCATCTTGTTGACATATATCAGGTTTCTTTCCAAACCCAAAATGTGTAGCACACCTGGAAGGGTTCTTTTCCTCCCATCCTACAATATCATTCGAACTCTTCCTCGTCTGACAATTATGGTTGTTGAGTTGTCCCCCAAGAACACATCACCCCCATCATATCGTTCATATTCATAGAACCATTCTTTATGTGGTGTCATATGATATGATACTCCTAACTCGATCAACCAAACATGTTGATCTAATTGTGCATTGGTTGATGCCAAGTACACATCACCTCCCTTATTCGGGGTTGTCTTTCTCTCAGTCGACTACTTCTCGTTAGATCGAACACTGAATTATGTTTTCTTCAAGTTACAATCCTTTTTATAATGCCCAACATTACTACATTTCTAGCATCTTCACATCGACTAAACCGAGTATTTAGATCTACCCTTCGACTTGAACTTTCTACCAGAGAATATTCCTTTATATTTGTCTATCGGTCGACCTCTCACTACTAGAGCATCTTTAGTTGATCCTTCCATGTTCTTCCTTCTCATTTCTTATGACAGCATAGAAGCAACCACGTCATCTAGCACTAGTGTGGTTGTATTACTCCCAACGGTCATGAATAAGTTATCCTAAGAGTCTGGAAAAGAACATAATATGTTGATACACTTCTCCTCATCTGTGATCTTAATATCCACATACAATAACTAGCTTAACACGGTATTAAATGAATTTAAATTCTTAGTCACCAAACTTCCATCACTCATTCTCATAAGATATAATTTCTTTCTTAGAAACAACTTATTTACCAGATATTTCGATTGGTATAAGATTCCCATCGTGTCCCACAGTTTCTTGGTTGAATCTTCACCTGATACATTCGGCAACACCGAATTTGCAAGACAAAGTCGAATCATACTTCTTGCTCTTCTTTCAATTTTCTCTCATTCTTTCATCGAAATTCCTATCGGTTGGGTACCTGGACAGATTGTTGTCCATTGTTCTCGATCTACAAGAAGATCTTCCATTTTAAGCTTCCAAAGATCAAAATTCTAGCCATTGAATTTTTCTATCTCTATTTTGAAATTGCTTGCCATTCTTTACCACGATATTTAACACAATTTATGACTTACGATTCTTATTGTACCTAGGGTTTAGTTCTCATATTCAATATTGGTAAATCAAGATCTGATATACTTGCCAAAGCATGACACCGTTTTGATAACTCACTTGTCAAGGTAGACTTAATTTCTGATACCACATGTCAAGAAATGAGAGACACTTCCACACTAAACCTAGCAGAAGAGAAGAAAAATTTAATCAAGAACGTAAATGACAAAACAATCACACAATACACCGAGATTTTACCCTGGAAATCCTTAACCGAGAAAACCATCATTCCTTGAGTGTTATTCTCTCTTGTTGTCTTATTCAATCTGAATAAAAGGTTACATGTCTAACCTTGGTCCACACCTAAGACACAATCGACATCATACCCTCTTTTGTACACAGGAACAACCATGTAGCCAATTTGGCTTACATTTGCATGACCAACAACCTACATCTAAAGATTTCTCTGAAGATTCGTTATTTTTCATTAACCTGCATTAGCCTTTATGGCCTTACAGCATGCCTCTTTATAGGCTTTACAATAGGAAAAACCTTAAATATTGGCGCCCAAAAAATGGTTACAGATCCATGCATATCATTGGCTACAAATCCTGCAAATCTCGAGATTCTGTTACAGTTGAATTCAAGTTGGATTACCAGTTGGCCTTCATTCGGTCTCTAGTCGATCATGTCACGCCCTCACTTCGACCTCTTGTTGGCTAACTTGATGTCGATATCTTCGACTTCGACTTTAACCGATTGACTACCTCGACCTTCGAATTTTTGTCGATCCACCTCGACCTTGACTGTTGTCGATCCACCTCGACCTTCGACCGTCATTCAATTCACCTCGAATAGAATTTCACTTCAAAGAATATAACAACCCAACAAATATGGGGAAAAGGCAAGAGAATTCTAGAAGATAGTAGAGATGGGGTCACACATTTCAAAGGACTATATAAAGAGAAAGAGAGGGTAAATATAGTTGAAATTGTGAATATTACTTCAATTTTTCCTAGCTTTGTAGGAGAAGATGATAATTATATGATGACCAGGAAAGTGTCAAAGAAAAGTTGAAAGCAATATTGTCTTCTTATCAGAAAGACAAGAATCCAATGCCAAATGGCTAGACAATTGAGTTGTTAATTAGGTTTTATGATGGGATGGAAGAAGATATGTTGAGGGTGGTGGAGGATACAAGAAGGAATGGAAAATTCTTGGTAGATTTCAACTCTACCTTTCTATCATTAATTTCCAAAAAAGATATTTTAGACTCCCTTTGATAAGTTTGATCCTATAACTCTTTGTAACTACATCTATAAGATAATATTAAATATTATAGCAGCGTGGGTGAAGAAGATGTTTTCAGAGTCTATTTCTAAAGAACAATTTGGATTTCAGCATGGGAGACAAATTCATAAGGATATTGAGGTAGCTTGAGAAGGAACCTATTCTATTAAAACCCAAAGATATAATGTGGTGGCCATGAAGTTAGATATATATACATAATATGATAGATCTAATTGGTTATATCTAAGATTAATCCTAATTCACATAGGTTCATGTGTGTAAATGGTAAATTTGATAATGCGTGAAATGTCTTCAACCTCTTTTGTAGTACTTATTAATGGTTCAATGTTTTTTTTTTTAATCCTTCTAGAGGACCAAGGAAAATTTGCACTCTATCCCTTGTGTTGTTTCTAATTATTGTTGAAGGATTAAGAAGATCTATCGTATAGGCCAAAATAAATGGATCCTTGAATGGATTAAAGATAGGTAATACTTTTTATTTGACACATCTTTTGTTTGTTGATGATGTGTTGTTGTTTTGTCATGGTTCTAGATGTGATGTCAATCAACTAAAAGGAAATATTATATTTAAATAGTATAGATTCAAGAATGGAAATTAACATGTAGAAGTGTGTTGTTACTTTTAATGGGGTGGAGGCACATGTAATAAGGATTTTAGAAGTATTTCCATATCAATGGTTATATTTTCAAGGAGGGTTTAGGTATTTATGTTTCTTTTTGAAACCAAACTACAAGAAGAGGGATTGGAATGGACAATATAAGACATTGAAAATAAGGTCCAATAGATGGTTATCTCTGGGTGGAACACTAAAATTACTTAAGTCAATATTGGAGGCAATCTCAGTGTATTGGCATACAATGGATTTCATTCCTAAAAGGGTTCTGGAAAAAAAGTTTTAAGTTTCTGTCGATAGGTGAGAGAGAGAGAGAGAGAGAGAGATGGTATTCCACTATTCAAATGGTAGGGACTAGCCAAACCTAAGGAAGTGGGTGGTTGGGGGTTCCAACATATTCACTACTTTAGCATATTTTTGTCGCCAGAAGTATGTGGATATTAGGAAGCGTTGTGAAAGAAGGTGATTCAAAAAAGGTATGTAGATTCTCTTTCTATGGAAGAATGGATAAGGAAGGAGTCCGCACACACACAAGTAATGCATCAATTTTTTGGAAGGCTCTGGTTTTGGCTTTCCCTTTGGTGGGGAATTAGCTTGTTTGAAAAATTGGAAACGGGGGAAGAGTTAGAATTAGATCTGACCCATGGGTAGATTGTGGAGAGGCCTATAGGTTACACTTAGGGTTTATTACTACCTTGCAAAATCGTGGAATTTACAAGGTCATGGTATTGATGTTATAAATTCATCAATAGGGAAACAAGAATAAATGGATGGTGAGAGGTTAGCACTGATGTAGGAAGAGAGTATTGAGTTGAAAGTATATGTGGATCAATTAAAAAAGATCCATATAGGAATTTTTGAAGAGGTGGATTTACTAGTTTGGTCATTAAATCATACACGAAAATTGGGGTATAAACCTATGTTTTTGGAGGATATTAGAGATGAATAAAAATGGTGGTGGAAGAATCTCCAATGAATACTAAGGTGTATATCAAGTTGGTGATGAGAAAATAAAGCTTTAGCCTATGAAGTACTACAAAAAAGGAACAAAAAGGGACCTAGTTGGTGTTCTTTGTGTAAACAAACATTGGAAACTATAGATCTTCTTATATTTCACTATCCCTATGTTGGAATGGTGTCGGAGGAAATTGATGTGTTAATTGGGTCAAGAGGAGGATGGAAGGGTTTTATTGTAAATGGATGTTTGAGGAATTGGGTTCTCAATAAAAATATAAAAACCTTCCAAGATCTTCCTTTAGTGCCCAGTTGGGGTATATGGCTAGCACAAAATGTGACTATATTCAAAGATAGTTGTCTTACCTCCATTTCAATGTGATTCACAAATCATATTCACTTTTTCAATCATAAAAATACTTTTGAAGGCCCAAAAGACTAGGCTTTTAGCTCACCCTTATATTAACAACATCAGGCATTTTTTTTCTTAATGGGGTTAGTCAAAGGAATAATGTTGTTTTTGGTTCTTGTAGTTCCCTATACTTGAATGAGACTCATATACTTCATTTTAAAGTAGGATTAGGGGAGAGTACAAATGACTATTATGAGATCATGTCTTTGAAATATCTAAAGAAACTCAATGATGAAAAAAGTGTCCTCAACTTGCAAATATTTGGGGACTCATAAGTGGTTATCAATTGGACAAAGGGCAGTGATAATTAGAACAATTTGATCCTATAGCCCATCTTTGATAATGTTAAAAGAGTGGAATCACTATTCACCAAAATTTCATACAACCATGTATATATTCTCATTCATGCTTTGTCCAAAGGAGGTTTACAATATGGAACTAACATAGGTTTTATCATGGAGCTATATGATCGAGTTAAATTTTGTGAAATGCATATGCCAACTTTTAGTGATTGAGGCATTTTCACGTTTTTTGAATGCTATATGTGACTTAATTTGTTGTTTACTATTATTTATTATTTTGTATGAAAGACTATTGATACAAAGTTTTGATCATACCTACAAGCATGAAAGGCTATGCATTTTATGTCTAAACTCATAAGTCTTTTGAACAATGTGTGCCTTTGTACGAGGGATGGATTTCCTTTGAAACTTCTAATGAGGTCTTGTATGCTTTTGGCATTGTATAAAAGGGTGGAAGTGATGGTAGTCTCTCTACAACTAGGTCTAATAAAGTAGACAAGGAAGATACATGTTTTTCTGTTATGTTTAGGCTAGTAGATGTTAAGTGGTAGGATGGAAAACAAATGGGTAGAAGGACTTTTGTCATTTCTAGGTGATTGAGACTTGAATATATTTTGACTCCTAGGCATTTGTAACCAATGTTACTTTTATTTGTATACGCAGTGATAAAAATGGTTTAGAATTTCTTAGACCTTAAATAAATTGAATCATTGGAAATTATTTGAGGGTGGTTTTTTTCTTTTTCTCTTTTGGAAAATGGTTATGAGTGCTTGTATGCCTATGGGATTGAACAAGTGTGATCATGGAGCTAGATGAAGGAGTACAAATGGGTGAAAAGTTGGTTCTAGTTACTTAGTTACTTGATTATTGAGACCTTAATATACCTCTTTGTTGTTGGAAATTTGACTTTAAGTAGTTACAATTACTTTCATTTCCATATGGAAACACTATATAAACTTAGATATGCAATTTTTTTTGTAGAGACAATCTTTTGAATAATTGTGCATTTTCTAAACATGTAATCATTTTTCAATGATATGAGGGTGGGTTTTCTTTTTAAAATTAGTTATTAACGCTTATATGCCTCTGGTTTTGGATAAACAGATGGCATTGATGACTTTATAAACAGGCTCGAGGTTGTTTTTTGTTTGATTTTTTGTTTACATGGGTAATTGTCATGAACAACTATTGCTTCTAAAGAGGTTTATAACTTTGAAACTTTTTATGAGTACTTGTATGCCTTTGGGAATGTATGAAATTTTGATAGGGTGCACAAATACTATATAGCCATCATGGTGGATGTTGTGCACATATATCCAATAAAAAAGTTCGAGGAAAAAATAAAGAATAGTAACGATTAGAATTAAAATATCATTTTTATAAATGATGTTTTTTTTATCAACAAATGTATAATATAACACTTTTCTTTGTTAAAGATAATGATCATTAAAATTAAATATCATTTTGACAAAAATATTTAAAAAAAAAAATAAATAAATTAGAAAAATATTATATGAAATTAAAATATTATATTTAATAAAATGCATTAGTATTTAATAAATATATATTTTAAGTGGGTTTAATGGTTAAGAACATGTGTTTCCTCCTAAAAGGTTATAAGTTCAAAATCCAAAGGGGTAGAGTATGTATACTTTCATAGACTTTACCAGTCAAATCACTCGGCAGAAAAAATCTCATACACCAATTTGATGTGTGGTTTGGCTACCATACTTAAATTTAAATATTCATCTATCATTATTATATAACATTTTTTTAATAAAATATATAAATATTAAATAATAAGATAAATTCTTATTTTTAAAGAAGAATGTTATAAGGAATACCATGCATAAGTTTAAGTGCTTAGATGATAGTATTATATAGCATTTCACATGTTTCAAATATATGATAAATGAATGCACGAGATTGCATAGTCTAAAGGAAATTTACGAAATTCCATAGTCTCTATTCTAACAATGTAATCATTTCAAATAACCTAGAATTTTGAATGAATAATTTAAAAAAATAAAATTAAGATATAAAATAATATTAAAAAAAATTATAAATTATTTTATTGCTAAATTATTTATAATATGAGATTTTAAAATTTGAATTATATTTGTGTATTTTGGAAAATTATTGATATTGTGAAAAAAAATTAGAGTTGTATATGTAATTTGTTAATTTAATAATTTTAAAGTTTTTTTTAAATAGACATTTTCTTAGAATAATAATAATAAAGGTTTTTTTTTTTTTTTTTTAAAACGAGTATTTTCTGGTAGATAGATTGTCCTTGTTACATTTTTCTTATAGTTATTATCATTAAGTTGTTGCTTAAGGACATATGGCATGTTGAGATAAGGTTACAAAGATTATATATACACTATGTCTCTTACCTATTATGCAATGATATTTTTTTGATTAATAAAATTGTGTGTCTGAGGATACTTGGTGAATTTTAATATGGTACCAAAGCTATGGAAATGAGATGGCCATGGTGATGAGAAAGCTATGGTACTAAATCATTGAAGAAGAAGACTCCAAAGCTTAAGCCTAGATTTATTTGTCAAACAAAGGAATGTCTTCAAGAAGATATTTCTTTTGTTATTTGGAATCAGGAAAAGGTATTTTCAGTTCTAAAATATTGATCATTATTTTCAGATCTTCTTATTTGGGTTCTAGATCTACTTTGCCATAAGTTTTGTCAAAATAAAAAATTACAAGATTTGTTGCTATTGACACTTAGATTTGAGTTTATTTGAATCCAAGTTTTTGCTAGTGCCTCCAAAAACATAATGTATGCATCAGCCAAGAGACATTTGTTTTACCAAAGGTGTTGGATACAATGGTGAAAAGCGGGGTGTTTTTCACCATTAGGAAAGGTTCAATTCTCATGAGGGATTAACCTAGAGCCATGGGTCACCTTGAGGTAGTGGTCGAATGTGTGGTTACACCCAAGGATATTATATTAAATAATCTCATGAACTGTGCACAGATAAACAGATCAAAGCTCACCCTCATGTCCTTCATATTTATAATCCCTCAGGGTGTAAATCAATGGGAAATAGAGTGCACTCTTAAGGCACTCCTTGTGATGTTGTTGGTTCAAACCTCGATTAGCCTTGTGTGTTGTGTGTGGGGCAGCGTGGGTATGCCTAAAGGTTATAGTGGTTGTGGTCAGAGTTGACCCCATGTCACGCTAGTATGAGCCCGCCCTAGTTACTGATTTCGCTAGATAACCAAAAAGACACTTGGAAAATTACCGAATCCCTTGAATTGTAGAAAGTGAAATCCACTTTATCAAGAACGATATCGTTAATACTGCAATAGTCATCTTATTAAAGTAGTGTTGAAAAAATATGACTAAGTTTCTAGAAAATGTAGACAATAGGACAAAGCCAAGATAGACATCCACTAAACAAAATTCTACTTATGTTAGTTTCATCAACAGTTTTTATAAAACATTTTTCTTCAAAATCACTACTTGATTGTCTTGTAACACATGATTCTTTAAGCTCTCCTCAGGAAATTCCCATAACAATAAATGTTTGTTTCATCCCACTAAATAACTGCTTCAAGTTGAACAGGTTGTTTTTAAGCCTTAAGAACCTTGAATAGAATAAGATGATAATTAGGCATTGTGATTCCAACATCCAAACCTTCAAATAAATTCGATAATGTTGGGGAATAAGATGATAATCAGGCATTGTGATTCCAACATCGAGACCTTCAAATAAATTTGATAATGCCACCAACAAGGTACTACCTTTGGAATCTCCACCAACAATGTTGAGGTTCGTTCACACTATATTTATTGAAATAGAAAATTTGATATCCATGCTCTTGCATCAAGGGTAGGGCACAAGCTTTGTGGGCTTCTTGCCCACCTTCTCTAATGAGTACCATCTACCACTTTGTTGTACTTTGAGAAGGGAACTACAAACTTTGAAAAGCACGTGGCCCAAGAAGGCGGTGCTCAAAGGTCAATGTCATCTCATAGCTCACATGTTGCCAACATATCCTCTACCAAGATTGACACTATGCAATGGAATGTATGTTGATAAGGGAAAGGGGATAGGAAAGAGCTACCCGTAGAAGAAGCATATTTTTTGAAGTTATACTTTATGATAACATTAATAAATAAAAGTAATTAAAAAGGAGGCATGTTTTATTCTCAAGATTAGATTTTTTTGATTTTTTTTTAGTTCAAATATAAATGTTTTAATGTTGTTAAAAGGAAAAGTGGGATTTATAAGGATTTTTTAATTGTTTTTGAAAATTGTAGCCTTCACTAGTTCAAGGAGGGTGTTTATTCACTTTCACAATTTAAACATCAAACAAAGTGTTAAGGGTATATCCATTAAAGTTTATATAGTGAAATTTTGAAAGTTTGACAAAATTGAAAAATATTTGTACATTGTAATTGAAGCATATTTGTAATTGAAGTATTGATAAGAATCAAGTGAAATACTATATCAATGATTTTTTCCATCGAGGCCATAAGGGGGTTAATACCAAGTCCTTATAGCTCTCTTTTGCAATTTGTGCAGTGTTTCTTATGCTTGATACTATTCATTTTTTATTGTATGTGCTTGATAAGTGAATCGTCATGTCTAAAT
>ML810585.1:14301-25179 GCA_009831015.1 Picea engelmannii | reverse complement strand
AGAGTTGTCACATGAAAAGCACATTAATTTATAATAATTTGTGGAAATATGTATACAATGGTGATAAATCTCCAATTAGACCTATTGATGCTAGAGAATTGGCAAAATGGGAATTGAAAGATGAAAAGGAACTAAAACTTTTGATACATTTTGTAATTGATGAAATGTTTGTACACATTGAAAATGAAATTGATGCCTAGAATGCATGGAAAATATTTAAGAAATTGTTTGATACTCAACAAGAATCATAACTTATTGATATACATAAAAATCTCATAAAACTAAGATTGGTTGAAGGGGGAGATGTTTTGGAGTACATATCTCGTTTAAAAAATATTTAATTGGAAATACTAAAATACAAATTTAAGGATGTGTAAGAAATTTTTATGACATCAATATTGATGAATGGTTTTCCACCCTCTCATAAACATTTCTTGGAAACCTTACAAATCGAATCAAACTTTTGATTCCCTCAATGACTTTTTAGTCCAACATGACAAGACTTTTGGTAAAAAAGGAACTCAAAGGAAGATTTTCTCTTTACCAACTCAAGAAAAGGAGAAAGCTCAAGAGGAACAGGCACTTACAATGAAAGTACAAGAGGAAGAGTTGCATACAATGAAATTTCTAAAGGAAGAGGAAGATTAAATAATTCAATAAATCATGAGCATGGTCATGGTTGTGGTTGTGGTAGAAGCCAAGGAATTGGAAGAAATAATAAAAAATCAACAATATTTTAGGAGATCTCAAGATCCTACTAACAACAATAATCAATCAAGGAAAGGTGAAAATATGAATCAATCAAGGTGAAAAAGATGTATTTACATTAGGCATGTGGTAGAAGAGTGTAGAAAACATAATGAAATTTGCCCAAGAATAAGCAAACTTTCAACTATAAAAAAACATTCTAAGTCTAATGCATCAACTTTAGCTCAACATGCAATTAATCAAGAGGATGATTTTGAATATGTGTTGACAGTTAATCAGGAGATAGACTTTGCAGGTTCAATTGCCACCAACAAGTTGATGAAAAAGGATTATGAATATGATTAGATACTATATAGAGGGGCTACTCAACATGTGTTGTAGGAAAGATTATTTTTTGACATATTAAGATATGGGACTTAATCCAATTTATTTGGTAGATAGCACAACCCATACTCCTCAAAGGAAAAAATATCAGCCCACTTCTCTCCTCCATGAATTGGTAAAGTATTATTTTCAAATGTTTGGTATGTTCCAACCTTCAAAAACAATTTGTTGTCCTTGCTCCTCATTAGACAAGGAGGTTATCAAATTATCATGGAAGATGGTTTGATCAAAATAATTCAATCAAACACAATTTCAAAATAGTAATAAAGGGTTATGAAGATGGGAAACTTTTGAGGATACAAGGCATAGTCATTCCTTGCAACCAATATTTTGTACCAATAGTGGATTTATCCCTCCTTAAGATTTTGGCACTGCAAATTTGGATATTTGAACTTTAAAAGCTTAAGTAAAATTAAAACAAAAGAGATGGTTAAAGGGTTTCCTACTTTGAAAAAGAAAATTGTTATGTGTAAAGCATGTATCATTGACAAACAAATGAGGGATCATTTTCTCACAAGTATATGGAGAGTAAACAAATGTTTGCAACTTATACAAGTAACATTTGTGGTCTTATGGAATCTTCTCTTGGTGGAAGAAAATACTTCATTATTTTCATTGATGATCTTAAAAGAATGACTTGGGTATATTTTTTGAAGGATAAATTAGAATCCTTTGAAAAGTTCATACATTTTCAATGCTTAGTTGAAAATGCTACCGAAGGAAAAATTGTCATATTGATAATGAGGGAGAATTCACTTCAAATGAATTCAATGATTATTACAGGGGAAAATGGAATAAAAAGACAATTGACAACTATACTTCATGGTAGAATGGGGCCATAGAAAGAATGAATATAACTCTAATGGAAATGACAAGATCTATGTTACATTTCTAGGGGTTAAGCACAAAATATTGGGTAGAAGTAGTTCATACAATGGTCTATCTAAGGAAACAATCACCTACATCAGCCTTAGATGGAATCACTTTGTATGAAGCTTGGTATGGTACCAAGCCTTTCGTTAATCATTTTTTGAGTTTTTGGCTCCACTTGTTATGCCTTAGTTCCTAAAGAAAAATTGATTAAATTGGAAAATCATAGCATGAAATCCATGCTTATTGACTATTTAGATGAAAAAAATGGATATAAGTTGCTATCTAGGGGAAAATTCATTATCATTTGGGATGTTGTCTTTGATGAAACAAAAAGTTAAACTGCTGAAGAGATTGATAATCTCCTTATTCACTTGGAGAAAAAGGTAACTCAAGCTAAAACAATTCATCAAAGAAAACCAAATTGGATAAAAAAATACTTATACCCCAACATGAATGTTCAAGATTTGGATACTTGTTCTTTAGATGATGGTTCTTGTTCAACACAAGATATATCAAATGTAGAAACTTCAATACAAGCACAACAAAATAGAAAAAATAGTTCACACAACTGCTCAAAGATGTTCACAGTGATGAAAAAAACAACACATAAACTAGAAGTTCTACTACATCTCAATCAAGTTTTTTCCTTAATCAATCATGCTTCCATTGAACCAACCATTTTTTTGAAGCATTGAATCATAAAGAGTGGCATAAATCCATGGTGGATGAATATGATTTGGTCATTGCAAATGGAACATGGAAACTTGTTGATTGTCCAACAAATGTTAAACCCATTGATTGCCAATGGGTTTAATGAATCAAGTATAAAGCACATAGTGATGTGGATAAGTATAAAGAAATACGTGTGGCAAAGGGTTTGCTCAAAAGAAAGGTATATACTATAAAGAAACATTTGCACCAACAACAAAGTGGAATACAATTAAAATGGTAATTAATTTTGCTACACAAAATGGCTAGACAGTTAACCGAATGGATGTTAAAAATGCATTACTTAATGGTGAATTGAAATAATAAGTATGTATAACTCGCCCTTTAGGTTTTGAAATTGAAGGACAAGAGAACAAATTTTTCAAATTAATCAAAGCGTTATATGGCTTAAAACAAGCACCTAGAGCATGGTATGTCAAAATGACTAAGCAACCTTAGACATGTTGGTTTTCAATACAGTGAGTATGATAATATTTAATATTTCAGGATGCAAGGTCAAAATTTGGTAATCATTGTTATTTATGATGATGACTTAATCATTATAGGGAATCAAGAAAGTGAAATAAGAACTTCAAAAATGGTTCATGATCCAGGTGGATATTAGTGACCACCCACCTGTTCCAACTCGCTTCTCTTGTCAGTTTTAAGTTCAACACGTTCTTATGTACTTATTTTTAATTGTGGGTTCTACACTTCCGAGGCTGTCTGAATCCCTACACATCTTCCAAGTCAATGTTGGTGGCCTCCCGCCTAATCCAATTGGCTTATTTTGTATGTTTTCATGTCAACACATCTTGTTGTACTTCTAGGGTTGTTTTGGGGCCCTAAAATGTTTTATTTTGGCGTGTCACTGTAAAAATGTAGACAAAGTCAAAGTTTGATGTCATAATGTGTAATTCTCTAAAATACCTTTCCAACGGGATATCATTCACCTAAAATGGAGATCGTATGCAAAAGTTACGACCCCGGGAAAGTTAATGTACTAACTTATCCAAACAGGGCCCACATTACTTTTGGCGTTTCATCTCCTAGGGTTAGGTTTTTGGATGTCTAGGGTTTTGGAATTCATGTTTATCATAAAAAAAGCCTTTAGGGACTCATCATAATCATTTTCCGGTGAATGAGCGTAGCCGTCACATCTCTTCTCAGAGATAAAGCTTCCACCATTCTACTGAGTCTTGCACTCTATAATTTTAAAGTCTCTTTACAATTATTTCATTAATATAAATCAAGTATTGTTGTATTTCTCTATTTCTAGAAATTTTCATGAGTATTTCATTGTAATATCTTTGCTTTCATTTCATTCCAAAAAAATACGGATCAGTGGTATCAAAGCAGGCTGCTCTTGATCATTTTTCAGCGCATGTCCCCAACAAGGTCCAAGTATAGCTAGTTGGGTCTCGAGTTTGTCTCTCTTGAGGACAATCACTCTCTCACGCCCAAGAAAACCTCGATGGCAGCAGAAAAGAAAAATGACAGAACAAAATATTCTATTAACCTATTGCTTGAGCAAGCTCTTGTGCGAGAATTTTGCACACATCCTTCAACGCCTACCAATAGAAACATGTGCATCTTCATCAAACCTCCATTTTGGATGAACCTCTCCCTTAAAGGTACAAGTTAATTTTTATATTCATATATTTGAAAGTCAGATAGATGTGGATGCCCTAGAAAAATGGTTAAATCTATTAGAAGGTTATTTCTTTGTTCAAAAAAATTCTGACAGGGAAAATATCACCTTCGCACTCCTCAAGGATCTCCCCCATGTCAAACATTGGTGGGAAACTTACTGGGAGCAAAGTTCCACAGAGGAATATGGAATATATGGGGTAGAGCCCACTTGGGATTTTCTTGTGGATGTGGTCAAAGAACAGTACTATCTTGTTGATAACTATGAAGACCAATACAAGAGATGGACACCATTGCGGAAAGAGAAGAGACAAACAGTGTCGGAGTTCACAAATACTTTCCATAACTTGCACACCAAGCTGGGTATAAAAGACTCTGAGCAACATTTGGTTCTGAAATATCATAGGGATCTGCATAGGTACATTCAAACCAAAATGTATTTCCTAAACATCTCATCATTGGGAGGTACCTACCGATATGTTGTCAAAATCAAGCATAAATTTAGGCACTTGAACAAATGGGAATTCAGGTATGCACATCTGCAACAACTAAAGAATGATAAAGACAGATCTAACCAATAGCCTCTGGGCAACCAGCCCAAGACACTCGACAAAAATGGTAAAGTAAATACGAAGAATGATACTAGGAAGTGGTTTGACTTCCACAAAATCCCCTGGCACAACACCGATGAATATCGCTCGAAACAGTCATTGGTGGTCGAGGTTAAAGACATGGAGCTGAACTCTGATTCATAATATGATCCACAAAATATTGAAAATAGACAGATCATCGACACAGACCCCACTGCTACTGTCGTGACCACAACGATTTAGCTAGAAGAACCGGTAGATCCTAAAGAGGGGGAGCACCTCTTCCATTCATAGATGTGGGTGAAGGGGACCCCATTTCATTTCATTGTTGATAACGGAAGTCAGAAGAACCTCATCTAATATAAGGTCTTCAAACAGTTGGGGTTGTCGAAAACACCACACCCATATCCATACAACATCAAGTGGCTTCACCAAGGACAAGATCTTTGCGTCGGCGAGAAGTGTCACCCGTTCTATGGAATCCATCCCTTCAAGGAGGAGGTAGTGTGTGATATTTCCCCTCTTGATGTATGTGATGTTTTTTTGGTCCAACCATATATGTGGAAACGTCATGATGTCTATGAGTCTAGACCTCATAGTGTCATTATTACTCTAAGAGGTCAACTCTACACGATACCAGAGGTAGTTCTGACTACTTCTCCACCAAAACAACACCACAAGCTAATCTCTCATACTGAAAAATTCATCCTCTTCACAGTCTGTTCAAAGGATGCACAGAAGACCACTACAACCATTGCAGCCTCAACACCTTCTATCTAGGAAAAAAAGATTGTCAAAGAGAAAGAAGATATTGTTTCTTCACCTACAATGGTGTCTACACCATGCCCCATCAAACCCAGAGACAACAGTTTGGTGGAATAGATCCAAACCCTCCAACAACAAGTTTGTGACATTCTACCACAAGTCAAGAATCACAACTTCTCCAACAAGGCACCCAGCTCACCAATCTTCATATTCAGAAAATGATTTCCCCTCTTCCTTGGGCACTCAATGCAATGGATACCATTGCTTCCTAAGGGGATTGATCCATGTGGATATTTGTGACCACCCACCTGTTCCAATTGGCTCCTCTTGCCAGTTTTTAGTTCAACACGTTCTTTTGTACTTCTTTGAAATTGTGGGTTCTACACTTCTGGGGTTGTTTGAATCCCTACACATCTTCCAGGTGGATGTTGGTGGCCTCCCACCTAATCCAACTGGCTTATTTTGTATGTTTTCATATCATCACATCTTGTTGTACTTTCAGGGTCGTTTTGGGGACCCAAACAGTGTTATTTTGGTGTGCCACAATAAAACTATAGATTGTGTTAGAGTTTGAAGGCATAATGCGTATCTCTTTAAAATACCTTTTCAACGGGCTGTCACATGCCTAAAATAGAGATCGTATGCAAAAGTTACGACCCTCGGAAGTTAATGTATTAACTTACCCAAACGGGGCCCACGTGACTTTTGGTGTTTCATCTCCTAGGGTTAGGTTTTTGGATTTCTAGGGTTTTTCCATTCATGTTTATCATAAAAAGGCCTTCAGAGCCTCATTGTAATCATATTCTAGTGAATGAGCGTAGCCGTCACATCTCTTCTCAGAGATAAAGCTGCCATAATTCTAGAGAGTCTTGCACTCTGTATTTTTACAGTCTCTTTACAATTCTTTCATTAATAGAAATCAAGTATTGTTGTATTTGTCTTTTTCTGGAAATTTTCATCAGTATTTCATTTTAATATCTCTGCTTTCATTTCCTTCCAAAAGTAATTTGGATCAGTGGTATCATAGTAGGTTGCTTTTGATCATTTTTTAGTGCATGTCCCCAACGAGGTCCAAATATATCCAGTTGGGTCTTGAGTTTGTCTCTCTTGAGGAAATTCACTCTCACGCACCCAAGAAACCCTCGATGATGGCAGAAAATAAAAATGGTGGAGCAGAAGATTCTATTAACTTATTTCTTGAGCAATCTCTCGTGCGACAGAGGGACGAAATGATCGAGAAATTTTCACACATCCTTCAACGATTGCTAATAGCAACAAGTGCATCTTCATCAAGCCACCATTTTGGAGGAACCTCTCCCTTCAAGGTACAAGTTAATTTTTATATTCTTGTATTTGAAGGTCGAATAGATGTGGATTCCCTAGAAAAATGGTTAAATCTATTAGAAGGTTATTTCTCTATTCAAAAATTTTCCGATAGGGAAAATATCACCTTCTCACTCATCAAGGCTTTCCCCCATGTCAAACATTGGTGGGAAACTTACTGGGAGCAAAGTTCCACAGAGGAATCTGGAATATATGGGGTTGATCCCACTTGGGATGTTTTTGTGGATGCGGTCAAAGAACAGTACTATCTTGTTGATAACTATGAATACCAGTACATGAGATGGATGATACTGCGGCAAGAGAAGAGCCAAGTAGTGTCGGAGTTCACAAATATTATTCATACCTTACGCACCAATTTGGGTATCAAAGACTTTGAGAAGAATATGGTTCTAAAATATCGTTGGGCTTTGCATAGGTACATCTAAACCGAAATGGATTTCCTAAACATCTCATCATTGGGATCTTCTTACTGATATGCTGCCAAATTCGAGCAAAAATTTGATCACCAGAACAAATGGGAATTCGAGTCTGCAAATATGAAACAACCAAATCACGGTAAAGATGACTCTAACCAACAACCTCTACACAAGCAATCCAAGACAATGGAAAAAATGGTAAAGTAAAGACGAAGAATGACAATGGGAAGTGGTGTGACTTCCACAAAAGCCCCTGGCACAACACTGATGAATGTCGCTCGAAAAATTCATTGGTGGTCGAGGTCAAAGACACGAAGCCTAACTCTGATTCAGAATCCGATCCAGAAAATATTGAAAATAGACAGATCATCGACGCAGACCCCACTGCTATTGTCGCGACCACAACAATTAAGATAGAAGAACCAGTAGATCCTGAAGAGGGGCAGTGCCTCTTCCATTCATAGACATGGGTGAAGGGGACCCCATTGCATTTCATTTTTTATAATGGCAGACAAAATAACCTCATCTAAGCTAAGGTCGTCAAACAATTTGGGTTTTCTATAAGTCTAGACCCCGTAGTGTCCAAAAAGGCACGAAGCATCTTCATCTCACCAAGCTTCAGATTCGATGCATACCCCACTACTACTGTTGCGACCACAAAAATTCAGATAGAAGAACCAGTACATCCTGAAGAGGGGGAGCACCTCTTCCATTCACATATGTGGGTGAAGGGGACCCCATTTCATTTCAATGTTGATAATGGTAGCCAGAAGAACCTCATCTTAGATAAGGTCATCAAACAGTTGGTGTTCTCTATGAATCTAGACCCCATAGTGTCCAACAAGGTGCGCATCTCACCAAGCTTTAGATTTAGAAAATGCTTTCCCCTCTTCCCTGAGAACTCAACGCAATGGAGACCATTTCTTCCTAAGGGGGGAGGATTGATCCAAGTGGATATTGGTGACCACCCACCTCTTCCAACTGGATCCTCCTATCAATTTTTAGTTTAACACATTCTTCTGTACTTCTTTGTAATTGTGGGTTCTACACTTTTGAGGTTATCTGAATCCCTACACATATTCCAAGTGGATGTTGGTGGCCTCCCACCTAATACAACTGGCTTATTTTGTATGTTTTCATGTTAGCACATCTTTTTTTACTTCTAGAGCTGTGTTGGGGACCTAAACAATGTTATCTTAGCATGCCACAATCAAACTATAGACGGAGTTAGAATTTTATGACATAATGTGTAGCTCTCTTAAATACCTTTCCAACGGGCTGTCACATGCCTAAAACGGAGATCGTATCCAAAATTTACAACCTCGAGAAGTTAATGTACTAACTTACCCAAACGGAGACCACATGACTTTTGGTGTTTCATCTCCTAGGGTTAGGTTTTTGGATATATAGGGTTTTGTCATTCATGTTTATCATAAAAAGGCCTTCAGAGCCGCATTGTAATCATCTTCTGGTGAATGCGCGTATCTGTCACATCTCTTCTCAAAGATAAAGCTACCACCATTCTAGCGAGTATTGAACTCTGTATTTTTACAGTCTCTTTACAATTATTTCATTAATAGAAATCAAGTATTGTTGCATTTCTCTATTTCTAGAAATTTTCATGAGTATTTCATTGTAATATCTCTTCTTTCATTTCATTCCGAAAATAATCTGGATCAGTGGTATCGGAGCAGGCTGCTTTTGATCATTTTTCAGCGCATGTCCCCAACAAGGTCTGAATATATCCAGTTGGGTCTTGATTTTGTCTCTCTTGAGGAAAATCACTCTCACACGCCCAAGAAACCCTCGATGGTGGAATAAAATAAAAATGGTGGAGTAGAAGATTTTATTAACATGTTGCTTGAGCAAGCTCCCGTGCGACAGAGGGACAAAATGATGGATAATTTTTCACACATCCTTCAACGTCTACCAATAGTAACAGGTGCATCTTCATCAAGCCGCCATTTTGGAGAAACCTCTCCCTTCAAGGTACAAGTTAATTTTGATATTCTCGTATTTGAAGGTCATGTAGTTGCGGATGCTCTAGAAAAATGGTTAAATCTATTAGAAGGTTATTTCTCTGTTCAAAAAATTTCAGACAGAGAAGATATCACATTCTCGCTCCTCAAGGATTTCCCCCATGTCAAACATTAGTGGGAAACTTACTGGAAGAAAAGTTCCATAGAGGAATATGGAATATATGGGGCCGATCCCATTTGGGATTTTTTTGTGGATGTGATCAAAGAACAGTACTATCATGTTGATAACTATGAACACCAGTACATGAGATGGACCACATTGCAGTAAGAGAAGATCCCAACAGTGTCGGAGTTCACAAATAATTTCCATACCTTGCGCACTAAACTCGATATCAAAGACTCTGAGTGGCATATGGTTCTGAAATATCGTGGGGCTCTGCATAGGTACATCCCAAACCGAAATGGATTTCCTAAACATCTCATCATTGGGAGCTTCCTACCAATATGCTATCAAAATCGAGCAGAAATTTAGGCACAAGAAAAAATGGGAATTTGGTTCTACAAATCTGCAACAAACAAAGCATGATAAATATGGATCTAACCAACAGACTCTAGAAAACCATTCCAAGACACAAGACAAAAAGGGTAAAGTAAATATGAAGAATGACACTGGGAAGAGGTGTAACTTCCACAAAATCCCCTGGCACAACACTGTTGAATGTCGCTCGAAACAGACATTGGTAGCTGAGGTCAAAGACACGGAGCCGAACTCTGATTCAGAATTTGATCCAGAAAATATTGAAAATAGAGATATCATTTACACAAACCCCTCTGCTACCGTCACAACCACAACAATTCAAATAGAAGAACCAGTACATCCTAAAGAGGGGGAGTGCCTCTTCCATTCACATATGTGAGTGAAGGGGACCCCATTGCATTTCATTGTTGACAATGACATCTAGAAAAACCTCATCTCAGCTAATGTCGTCAAAACGTTTGGGTTGTCTATGAGTATAGACCCCGTAGTGTCCAAAAAGGCACGGTGCATCTCCATCTCGCCAAGCTTCAGATTCGACACAAACCCCATTACTACTGTCGTGACCACAACAATTCAGATAGAAGAACCAATAGATCCTGAAGAGGGGGAGTGCCTCTTCCATTCATAAATGTGGGTGAAGGGTGTTGATACTGAGAGGGGGGTGAATCAGTATCAAGTACAATTTAAAACCTTTTTCAACTTATACTTAAACCATTCAACTATATCCAATGAGAAATGAATAATAGTATAAGAGTTACACTAATACACCACAACACACCATGCACAATATATGAGAAATAATCAATAGTTATTGTTCAAGGGAAGTAATGACTTCCAAAGGTAGCTAAAGCTTCAAAATGTAAAGGGAGGGATAAAACTCCAAGAGGAAGATACAATCCTCCAATATCAAGAGATATTTGAAC
>ML810584.1:55311-107051 GCA_009831015.1 Picea engelmannii | reverse complement strand
GATCGATGAATTCCTCATTCCATACTTAGCCACTTTCTTATTATTTTTATATTTTGTATCTACTCATTCCATACTTAGCCACTTTATTATTATTAATATATTTTGTATCTTTGTGATTATTATTATTCATTTTTTGGAAAATGTCTACGTGTGGGTTGGCAGACTGACGGGTTCACATTTATAGTCATTCTTATGTATCACGAGTCCGACCGACGACTTCCTCATTCCATACTTAGCCACTTTTTGGATCGCGGGTTCCAAGACTGACGGGCTCAAAATTGCATTTCTATTGTTCCGTGTCCTCCAAACAACACCCAGATTTCCACGATATACAAATTGATAGGCATAATCCTACGATGGCAGGCTCAATATTGCGCTTATATTACAAATTTTGAAGAAGACTTAAAATGTAATTTAGTTATAAAAATAAAATAAAATATTTTATATTATTAAGGGTTGATCATGTTAAAACAAAATGTTCATGCTACCACTAACTTTAATTATGGTAATTCTTACTTTATTTTCTTAAATTTAACTTCGGAATTACTATCTCAAACTTCCATATAACCATTCGCTTACATATTTTAATAAACTTTAATCAAATTTAAACTTTATGGTCTCAAACTTCCATATAACCATTAGCTTTCATAGATATTTTAATAAAATCTAGATATTTATTTTAATTTTAAACATGTATTTTTTTAAAAATAATTTTAATTATTCAAATTTAATTCAAATTTTAATTTTAATTATAAAATTTATCTTATTTTTATAAGAACATAAGATTTATCTTAATTTTATAAGAATACAAACATTAATATAATTGTGTTTTTTTTTAATGTTTTCATGATTGAATTTTAAATTTTTTAACTAATTCTTTTTAAGTTTATGGTAAATACACTCCGAGTAAAAATCAAATTTTATTTTGAATAATTTTTTTTTCAATTTAAATTTCAAATAAAATTAACAAAATTCGAAAATAAGAATAGTTAATTTTAAGTTTTAAAAAAAATATTTTTATTATTTTTATTTTTGTTGTTACTTTAAGTTTTAATTACTCATGAGAGATATTGTTGACAGATGGTGATCCCTATAAACTATTTAACAGTATCTAAAAACAATATTTCCAAATATTACATTATTAATATTAAATATTAATATCGTAAAATTTAATTACATAAATTTATTAATCGATGTTAAATCCATTTTTTTTAAATGTATGATCGATATAAACTTTGTTCTCTTCTATGAGGTGATATCTAATAAACTTGGAATGGGATAATTATTATATTTTGTATCTTTTTGTTTAGTATTATTCGTTTTTCTGAAAATGTCTATGTGCGTGGGTTGGCGGACTCACGGGTTCACATTTATAGTCATGCTTATGTATCATCAGTCTGACCGACGACTTCTTCATTCCATGCTATAGCGGGAAAACCCCTCTACGGACTACACCAGGGTTCTAAATTGCAGGCAGAGATAACCATCTAAAGTATCCTACTTTTTATCAACTATCCTGACATTACCCCACAATCATACATAAAAGACAAAGTATAGGGATCTGGTAGGCATACCTTAAACTCTGCATCTGGTGTTGACCCCCTTGCGCTCAGTTGTTTCTCGACTGCTGATCTCCTCCCAAGGCCAACCTGCATTCACCAAAAGACAAACAAGAAACTACAAGCATGCATTTTATATATGGATTAGTGGGTTAGACATCATAACCAAGAAATGTAAACAAATCATAAAGATTTAAGACGTCATTTGGCAGGATGAAAAAAGTACTTATATATATTAATCTCACAAAAGTCGTTTACAACATGAGACTGGCGCTGCTCCTCGAACTTGGTCATGGGCTCCTCTTTCCCATGCACCAACTAGTTCCACATATTCTTCTCCTTGTGACATCCCAAAATAAAGAATTTTTGAAATTTAAATTGTTGGAAAATTATTCCATTTTTAGTAAATTCGAATTTGGAAAATTTTTGCCTTTTATGGAAATTCCAAATTTTGAATTTAATAATTGTAAGTAATTATTATGACTACTAGGTAGAGATCTAATTTGTCCCATCTAACTATTTGACTATGACACTTGTATGAAAACATAATATTTTATATTAATTGGAGGAGGACAAATGGAACAACCATGTTAAAAATCAGCTGACCATGACGCCATGAGTGGGGAACCTATTGGAACTACATCTGAGCTGATTATTACAAGTGGAAAATCAAAGATTTGGCCATTGGAAGCCCCTGGAAATCAACTATTTAGAAAGTTGCGAAAATTCCCAACGGAGGGAAAAGACCTAGGCAAAAGGATTTCTTGATGAATGAAGAGCATATGTGAGGAGGCAAGACGCTGCAAAGTATGCTGGGAAAGGGAACTATTGATTTATTTTCCTTATTTTTATGAACACTACGGAGTGAGTGTGAGGCAAGAGGAATTTGTGGAAAGTGAAGTACATTGCTGAGGAGGAGTCTTCCAAATTCATCCTCATGGATTCATGGTCGGGCTAGGAGGTGAATCAGCCAAGTGTTTTGGCTACCTTATTCTATGGTTGGGAGGAATGTGGTTGTTCCCTTTGTCTTCCCGCAAGTTGGTTCATATATGTAAACCTTTCCCTGCTATGTTCTTGGATGTTTTTGTGTGTAACTAATATTATGCATCTAACTGTTCTAAGTTGAAATAATTTTTCCATGGTTGACATCTATTCGTCGTATGAAATTTACAATCACAGTCTAAATTCTGGATTGGTCCCTCCCGAAATCTAGATTACTAGGCGAAATTATCTGTATACGAATTAAACTTAAGAGAACAGATCCATCTACATGATATGTTTTAAATTTGTAGTCGAAATACTAGTTCGGATGATCTATGTATTAACATGCTTGAAGAGAATTGATCTGTATAGGTATAGGTTTATTTTCTGTGACTGAGATATTAAACAGATATAACTTTGAGCAATCAGAGTTGAGTAAATTTGTACCTAAAGAACGTTTAGATGTATCGCTAGAGTTAAAATTCAGAACAATCGTGCCCGTTAATGGAGACTTCCTTTCAATACATTTAAGAGTTGAAGAGAAATACGAGATAGAAAAAATCATATGGATCGTTCACCTGTGTATTGATATATTATACATATATACACATTTGGAAAACCGTAAACCGGGAGTAAAATATCTACATCAGAGAGGTCGATATGATATACGTTTTTTTCTTTCTCTTGTATTATATGAATTTTACTGATTAGTTGTATGGAACATGCAAATGAAATACTAACTGTGTAAAGAATGGCAAAATTTTGAAAGTTAAAGAAATCTGGAAAACCCTTTTTGTTTATCAGACGCAAAAATCGAAAGTAAAATTGTGGAAATTGACATATATCATAAGACCTTATGCATTCTATATTCCAAGAGAGGGCTACCCTTTTCATAGCCAAGAGTCTGTGGAAGATTAACCCTTAAGGATATCGAGAACAATTTTCAGGAGTCTGTATGTATAGCCTCATCCACAAGACTTACTCTAAATAAAAACAATTTAATCAGCAACTAACACGAGTAAAGATTTCATTAAAAATTGATTCATGGTATATTCTACCTCTGCCACGTTTCCAAATATAGATTATGTCTGGAATATCACCATGCAAAGACTAACAACAAACCTCAATAAAGAAATAAATTTACGACCCTTGTTTAAAAACTTTTCTGTACATCTAATGATTTGGTATCAGTCGCATGCCAAGAACGCCAAAGTAATAGCCCAACACCACCAGGTCTTTTCCATAACTTTCAAGAGTTTTCTTAATAGACACGAGACTACCTTTCTGAGTAGGACCCCATTTAGATCCAGCGACATGTTCCACTTCGACCTGCAAAAGGAGCGAAGCACTCAATTAGTCATGGAATATAGGTCTCACCGAACTCAAATTCTTTCTTTTATCAAACATACACGATAATGATTGGGTGTAATCTTATACTTATCTTTGATTCACCATAGGTAGGATTCCTTTCTAAATAGTGACCGCCAAAAGGGGAGGAGTGAATGCGATCAAGCTGATGGGTACCCTCGCAACAAACATGGCCCCATCATTAGTTACAATATCTAGAATAAAATAGATGGGTTCATAAGCAATGCGTTTTCATAAAAGTACAGGAATTTCGGCATTGAATCGAGAAACATTAAATAGAGAGAATTTCATACAGTTATATAGAGGAACATACAAGTTACAAAAATACATTTATTTTTAAACATGAGTTTCGTGAGCCTATACACTGATAGGATGAGGATATCTATTATCTTTAAATACACAGGAACCTTTCTAAAGGAAAGGAAAAAAATTAATTTAAACCATGGCCAAGACCATACAAAACCCATAAACTATTGTTAGTGGAATGATATAGGAATTTTAACTCGAGAGGTAATGCTAATCTGGATTCCACATGAGGAAGATATGAATGGTTATCCATTCTCCTCAATGGGGTTATGGTTTTTAGTCAGGACATGGTACAATCAAAGAACTCATCGAGCTGGGTAGACAGAGCCAAGATAAGGAAACTATATTTAGTCGTTATACAGAGAATACCCAAATACGACAGCCAAATATGATAGAGACCATTGATAAAACTGACCATCTATTAGTTCGCTAACCCTGGAAACAAAAAAAAAATGCATTACAGTATGGCTTTACCAAAACAATGATACAATACAGCGCAAGTGGGAATGTCAAGCATAAAGGCACACTGCTAGCGAATAACCCTCGAAAGTCCCAAAGGAAACAAGAGAATGAAGGGTGGAAGTGCGACAAGAAGAGTTATCTACCTGTAGCAAGGAAAATTAGAATGCCTCTGTTGAGTTTCAGTAACGAGGAAGTGAATTAATAACAGTTAAATGTTACAGTGGGAGCACGAAACTTACCAGGAGGTTGGATGAAAGATAATGCCTCCATCATGGAAGTTCCCCAGTTTTCCTTCGACACATTTCGGAGTTGCAGGACCAAACCCTCTGTGAATCTACTAACACCGCTATAACCCAAAGAAAAATCTTACCACGTAGATTAATTGTCGTTGGTACGAAGGAAGGGTCAGACATGTGAAGAGGGGAACTTGGCACATCCACAATGGATGAAGGATCAGGTGATGACCTCGACTCTTGCACACATCAGGGTCCATTAATGACTAGGTCAGGGTTTAACTCTCGAATGACTAGTTCCTGCTAGTTCAATTAATGGGTTACAGATAAAGAAGCGCTTGCGCATTTAAGGTAAGTTTTAACCTAAGTAAACACCAACCTCATTAAGGTAGTTTTTAGTCGGAATTCCATATGAGACAGGTAGAGTCAACGAACAACTAGCATGGGATGTTGGTTTTCAAATAATCGTTACATCAATTTAAACCGGGAAGTACTTACCCCCAACCACTTCCTTATTAATTCAAACATTTGCGCAGGGGGTATAACCTGCCCCATTACCTTTATTTTTCTTACATGACTCCTTTGATCAAGTGGTTAATGTTACGCATAGGACTAAGTCCCAAATTCCTTCATAGTGGTAAGAGAAACTATATGGATGTATAATTTTTATATCGGTATGAAAATAAACATAGTCTGCAGGACTATAAGTGAGTGGTGAATTGTGGAGTAAGTAGAACTTGAAATAATGTTTTAAAGTTTAAATTGGGTAGCGAATTTAATCAATGTCAACCATGACCCATTTTTTTTAATGAGGAGCCCATTCAAAGGTGAATGTATAAAGTAATTTTTTTTATTTTTTTATTTGACAATTTTGAGGTTTATTACATATGGTATCAGAGCGAGTTTACAACACTAGGCCTTGAACAGGGCCACACTAGAACTTTGGCATATATATATATATATATTCTTACTGATGTTAAACTAACAAAACTCCTTTGTACAAACAATTTTTTTTTTCTGTTTTGTTTCAATTATGGCAGCTCGGGACAATGTGGAAATCAGAATAGAAGGAAATCGAATGCAGGGACCTCAAGGAGATCCAAAATAGAATATTGATGGAAGCTCTCCTACGGAAGTACTGGAAACAATGAGTAATCTTATCATTGAGCTTCAAGTCTTCAAAGAAGACAATGAGAAATTGAAGAAAGCACAACAAGAAAAGAAAGAGATAAATGAAGTCCTTCTACGCAGTATAGTGACCAAGAAAATTCCAAAGGACGATAACCAGGATGAAGAGGTCAGAAAAAGGGCCTCCAAGAATTATGGGCCTGAAACAGAAAAAGGAGACAATTCGTCTGAAGGAACACCCTCAGCTAAGGACAAAACTAAAACAGTCAAGAAAAGAAAAAAATTGGACCACCTTGAAGGAGAATTTAAAAAGATTAAACCAACTACCTTTGATGGAGAATCCATGACAGGAGAAGAAGCCGAAGCATGGTTGTTGGACATCAAAAAATACTTCCAAATCTACAATTATTCCAGTAATATGAAGGTCAGAATGACCATCTATAATCTGAAAGGGAAGGCCAACATCTGGTGGCAAGACCTAAAATTGGCCAAGGGCCTTAAGGAGAAATAGATGGAATGGTCTGACTTTAAGAAGTATTTCAAGAAACAATACCTTTCTGAAATATATTATGAAAGGAAAACGAAAGAGTTTTACGAGTTATGACTCGGACAGATGATGATGGAGGACCTCATAAATAAATTCCTGGAACTACTAAGGTTCGTACCGTACATCTGGGAGGATAAGGTAAAAATCCAGCGGTTCTTAAGCTGTTTACCACAGTCCTACAGGGACGGAATTGAGTTTTACAATCCCAAATCCTTGAGTGAAGTGTTCAGGAGAGCACGAATGTGCTATGACCAGTATAAACAGTGGGCAAAGTTTCCCAAAACTTGGAAGGATAAGAAACAAGATCGAATGAACCAGCGGAAGAAGGGATACCAGGCAACTCCTTATCGGAATGTAGAAAAAGGTTTTCCAAGAAAGGATTACCACTCCAATTATCCGAATACTCAAGGTAACTGTAAACCGGTAAACCCAAGGACAAAGAAGTTTGGGGACAGCCTCCGCAAGCCATTAAAGTGTTTTGAATGTGGAGAGCCTCATCTAAGGAGGAACTGTCCACGTTTAAATTTAGCAAACACAACTGCTATTCATAATTTGCAGGAAGCCTCAACGGTGGGAGGCATGGGTAAAATATTGCATCGGATAAATGCAGCCATAGATGGCCGACAAGCTGACCACCAGTCCTCGGTGGTAGAGATCGAAGGTAAAATCAATAATTCTCGAATCTTTGTCTTAATTGATCCTGGAGCTATGTTAAGTTATGTTACTCCTGATGTAGTAGAAATTAAAAAACTTAAGAAATTGAAGCATGCAAAACCATGGCTAGTACAACTAGCAACAAGAACTAAAAGAAAAGTAGTTGAATTTATTTTTGATTTTGAGTTCAGCGTAGACGGTCAAATATAAGGACAAATCTAAACATCCTACCACTAGGATCTTACGATATGATTATCGGGATGGACTGGTTGGAGCAACACAAAGCAGTACTAGATTGTTATACAAAGTTACTTAACTATAAAGATGATTTTGGCACTACTAGGACAACCCAAGGTTTACCAAAACCTGTATCAGTCAAACAAGTTTTAGCGATGCAACTCAAGAAATGTATGAGAAAGGGATGTCAAGTTTAGGCCATCCAAGTAACAAATCTGTTAGATAAAGTATATAAGCCAAAGTTAGAAGACTTTGTTGTCCTACGTGATTTTAGAGACATGTTTGTAGATGAGATACCAGAATTACCTCCTAGAAGGGAAATCGATTTCTCCATAGACCTACTACCGGGTTCAACTCCTATCTCAAAGGCACCTTACTGAATGAGTCTACCAAAACTAACAGAATTAAGAGTACAATTACAGGAATTGTTGGATAAAGAGTATATCAGACCAAGGGTTTCACCATGGGGGGCACCCGTCCTCTTTGTGAAAAAGAAAGAAGATACTCTAAGACTATGTATTGATTATAGACAACTGAACAAAATGACTATTAAGAACAAATACCCCTTACCAAGGATAAATGATCTGTTCAATCAAGTAGGTGGGGCCAAGATCTTTTCAAAGTTGGATTTACAATCCAGTTATCATCAAGTTAGGATAAAAGATAAGCTGAAGGAATTACTGACAACTGCACCCATTTTGAAGGTAGAAGACCCAGATAAAGACTTCACAGCATGTGTTGATGCAAGTAAAGAAGGACTAGGTGGTGTCCTAACTCAGGAAGGACACGTGATTTGTTATGAGTCCCGGAAATTATAAGAATATGAGCGAAATTATGTCACTCACGACTTAGAATTGGCAGCAGTAATACACACCTTAAAAATGTGGTGGCATTACATAATGGGAAGAAAATTTCTACTATTGACAGATAATAGCGGTGTAAAATATATGTTTAGCCAACCAGAGCTCAATGCAAGGCAAGCCAGATGGCTAGCCTTCTTAAGCGAATTCGACTTCGAAGTCAGACATATTAAGGGCAAAGAAAATAAAGTAGCAGACACTTTAAGAAGAAAAGTCCATGGGTTATTTGAGATAAATATCAGCAGGGCAGAAAGTGATTTGGAACAAAGAATAAGGATGGCAGGTATTAACGACGAAAATTACACTAAGATGATGGCAGAATTACAAAACAGTATCGCAAACTCAAACAAACCAGATATAAGTATCGACAAGAAGGGACTATTGGGATTTAAAAACAAACTTTACATACCAGACTCAGCATAATTAAAGGTAACAATCTTGGACGAAGTGCATAAGAAGCCGTATTCTGGCCATCCAGGTTACCAAAAAAAAATAAAAGAACTTAGAAAACTATTTTGATGGCCTAATTTGAAGGACGAAACAACGGAATACTTGGCTAGGTGCCAAAATTGTCAGAAGATTAAGGTCGAGCACCAGCATCCAGCTGGCCTATTACAGCCATTACCAGTACCAGAATGGAAATGGGAGACCATATCCTTGGACTTTATAACAGGTTTGCCTAAAACTCAAAAACAAAACGATTCTATCATGGTTGTAATCGATAAACTCAGTAAGTTTGCACATATTATTCCTGTAATGTCTACTTTTAAAGCTATAAACATTGCTGAAATATTCATGAAATAAATTTTTAGACTGCATGGTATTCCTGAAATGGTGATTTCAGATAGAGACGTAAAATTCACATCCGTTTTTTGGAAGGAATTGTTTGCAGGGCTAAATACTAATTTGAATGTTAGTATGAGTTATCACCCACAGACGGATGGACAGACCAAGAGGAAAAACCAAATCGTGTAGGATATGCTCCGCATGTACATAAGAACAAAACCAAACAAGTGGGAAGACTATCTGCACTTGGTAGAATTTGCGTATAACAATGGGTAGCAAACTTTGGCCAAGTTGATCCCTTTCGAAATACTGTACGATAGAAAGTGTACGACTCCAATTAGCTGGGATAACCCAGCTGACCGGCTCATGGTTCGACCAGAGATACTCCAAGAAATGGAGAACATGGTGAGAAAAGTACAACAGAACTTGAAAGAAGCATAAGCCATATAGAAAATCTATGCAGATCAAAAAAGAAGACACTTGGAATTCCAAGTAGGGGACCATGTTTATTTGAAGGTCAAAGCCCGAAAGAGCTCGTTGAAGTTAGGAAATTGTGCCAAGCTGGCACCCAGGTTTTGTGGGCCCTTCGAGATATTAACTCGAATTGCACCCGTAGCATATCAACTCGCACTCCCGGCTAATCTAAGAATTCATAATGTGTTTCATGTTTCTTTGTTAAAAAAGTATATTCATGACCCTACTCATCTGATTGATTGGAACTTGGTGCAGGTGGAATGTGAAGGTGAGTTCCAGGTGGAACCCCTGCGTATTCTGGACCAGATAGAAATAGCACTTTGGAACAGAACCGTCGCTCAGTTAAAGGTGCAATGGAAGCACTTTAGTCCTGAGGAGGCCACCTGGGAGTTGGAGGGAGATCTACGGAGATCTCATCCAATATTGTTCCAAGAAAGGAACGAACACTGAGGACAATGTTTTATTGAAGGGGGAAAGGATGTGACATCCCACAATAAAGTATTTTTGAAATTTAAATTGTTGGAAAATTATTCCATTTTTAGTAAATTCGAATTTAGAAAAAAAATTCCTTTTATGGAAATTCCGAATTTCGAATTTAATAATTGTAAGTAATTATTATGACTATTGGGCAGAGATCTGATTTGACCCAACTAACTATTTGACTATGAAACTTGTATTAAAACAAAATATTTTATATTAATTGCAGGAGGACAAATGGAACAACCATGTTAAAAATCAGCTAACCATAACTCCATGAGTGGGGAATCTATTGGAATTACCTCTGAGCTGATTATTACAAGTGGCAAATCAGACATTTGGCCATTGGAAGCCCCTGGAAATTAGGGATATGGAAAGCTGCAAAAATTCCCAAGGGAGGGAAAAGACCTAGGCAAAAGGATTTCTTGATGAATAAAGAGCATATGTGAGGAGGCAGGACGCTGCCAAGTATGCTGGGAAAGGGAACTATTGATTTTTTTTCCTTGTTTTTATGAAAACTATGGAGTGAGTGTGAGGCAAGAGGAATCTGTGGAAAGCGAAGTACATTGCTAAGGAGGATTCTTCCAAATTTGCCCTCATGGATTCATGGTCGGGCTAGGGGGTGAATCGGACAAGTGTTTTGGCTGCCTTATTCTACGGTTGGGAGGAACGTGGTTGTTCCCTTTGTCTTCCCGCAATCTGGTTCATATATGTAAATCTTTCCCTGCTCTATTCTTGGATGATTTTGTGTGTAACTTATATTATGCATCTAACTGTTCTAAGTTGAAATAATTTTTCCATGGTTGACATCTATTCGTCGTATGAAATTTACAATCACAGTCTAAATTCTAGATTGGTCCCTCTCGAAATCTAGATTACTAGGTGAAATTATCTGTATACAAATTAAACTTAAGAGAACAGATCCATCTACAGGATATGTTTTAAATCTATAGTCGAAATACTAGTTCGGATGATCTGTGTATTAACATGTTTGAAGAGAATCGATTTGTATAGGTATAGGTTTATTTTCTGTGACTGAGATATTAAACAGATATAACTTTGAGCAATCGGAGTTGAGTAAATTTGTACCTAAAGAATGTTTAGATGTAGAGTTAAAATTTAGAACAATCGTGCCCCTTAACAGAGACTTCTTTTCTATACATTTAAGAGTTGAAGAGAAATACGAGAGAACAAAAATCGTATGGATCGATTACCTGTGTATTGATATGTTATACATATATATACATTTGGAATACCGTAAACCGGGAGTAAAATATCTACATCAGAGAGGTCGATATGATATACATTTTTTTATTTTTCTTGTATTATATGACTTTTACTGATCAGTCGTATGAAACATGCAAATGAAATACTAATTGTTTAAAGAATGGAAAAAATTTGAAAGTTAAAGAAATCTGGAAAACCCTTTTCGTTTATCAGACACAAAAATTGAAAGTAAAATTGTGGAAATTGACATCTATCATAAGATCTTATGTAGTCTATATTCCAAGAGTGGGCTACCCTTTTCACAACCAAGAGTATGTGGTGGATTAATCCTTAAGGAGATCCAGAAGAATTTTCAGGAGTCTATACGTATAACCACATCCACAAGACTTACTCTAAATAAAAACAATTTAATCAACAACTGACACGAGTAAAGATTTCATTAAAAATCGATTCACTGTATATTCTACCTGTGTCACATTTTCAAATATAGATTATATCTGGAATATTGCCATGCAGAGACTAATAAAAAACCTCAATAAAGAAAGAAATTTATGACCCTTGTTTAAAAACTTGTATGTACATCTAATGATTTGGTATTAGTCGCATGCCAAGAACGACAATGTAATAACCCAACACCACCAGGTATTTTCCATAACTTTCAAGAGTTTTCTTAATAAACACTAGATTACCTTTCTGAGCAGGACTCAATTTAGATCCAGCGCCATTTTCCACTTCGACCTGCAAAAGGAGTGAAGCACTCAGTTAGTCATGGAATATAGGTCTCACCGAACTCAAATTATTTCTTTTATCAAACATACAAGATAATGATTGGGTGTAATCTTATACTTATCTTTGATTCTCCATAGGTATGCTTCCTTTCTGAATAGAGACCGCTGAAACGAGAGGAGTGAACGTAATCAAGCTGATGGGTACCCTCGCAACAAATAGGGCCCCATCATTAGTTACAGTATCCAGAATACAATAGATGGGTTCATAAGAAATGTGTTTTCATAAAATTACAGGAATTCCATCATTGAATCGAGCAAACATTAAATTGGGAAAATTTCATACAGTTATACAGAGGAACAAACAAGTTACAAAAATACATTTATTTTTAAACATGAGTTTCGTGAACCTATACACTGATAGGATGAGGATACCTATTATCTTTAAATACATAGGAACCTGTTTAAAGGAAAGGAACAAAATTACTTTAAACCACGACCAAGACCATACAAAACCCGCAAACTATTTTCAGTGGAATGATATAGGAATTTTAACTCGAGAGGTAATGCTAATCTGGATTCCATAGGAGGAAGATATGAATGGTTATCCATTCTCCTCAGTGGGGTTATGGTTTTTAGTCAGGACAGGGTATAGTTGAAGAAATCATCGAGGTGGGTAGACAGAGCCAGGATAAGGAAATGATATTTAGTCGTTATACAAAGAATACCCAAATACGACAGCCAAATATGACAGAGACCATTGATAAAACCAACCATCTATCAATTCACTAACCCCGAAAACAAAAAAAAATCGCATTACAGTATGGCTTTCCCAAAACAATGATACAACACAGTGCAAGTGGGAATGTCAAGCATAAAGGCGCACTACTAACGAATAACCCTCGAAAGCCCCTAAGGAAACAAAAGAATGAAGGGTGGAAGTGCGACAAGAAGAGCTTTCTACCCGTAGCGAGGAAAATCAGAATGCCTCTGTTGAGTTTCAGTAACAAGGAAGTAAATTAATAACAATTAAATGTTATAGTGGGAGCAAGAAACTTACTAGGAGGTTGGATGAAAGATAATGCCTCCATCACGGAAGTTCCCCAGTTTTCCTTCGACAAATTTTGGAGTCGCGGCACCAAACCCTCTGTGAATATACTAGAACTATTATAACCCAAAGAAAAATCTTACCGCATAGATTAAATGTCGTTGGTACAAAGGAAGGGTCAGACATGTGAAGAGAGGAACTTGGCACATCCACAATGGATGAAGAGTCAGGTGATGGCCTCGACTCTCGCACACATCAGGGTCCATTAATGGTCGAGTCAGGGTTTAACTCTTGAATGAATGGTTCATGCCAGTTCAATTAATGGGTTACGGATGAAGAAGCACCTGTGCGCTTAAGGTAAGTTTTAACCTAACTAAACACCAACCTCGTTAAGGTAGTTTTTAGTCGGAATTCCATATGAGACAGGTGGAGTCAACGAACAGCTAGCACGGGCTGTTGGTTTTCAAATAATCGTTACATCAATATTAAACCGGGAAGTACTTACCCCCAACCACTTCCTTATTAATTCAAACATTTGGGTAGGGGGTATAACCTGCCCGGTTACCTTTTTTATTTTTACGTGACTCCTTTGATCAAGTGGTTAAGGTTATGCATAAGACTCAGTCCCAAATTCCTTCATAGTCGTAAGCGAAACTATATGGATGTATAATTTTTATATCGGTATGAAAATAAACATAGTCTGCGGGACTGTAAGTGAGTGGTGAAGCGTGGAGTAAGCACAACTTGAAATAATGTTTCAAAGGTTAAATTGGGTAGAGAATTTAATCAACGTCATCTAGGACCCCTTTTTTTTAATGACGAGCCCATTCAAAGGTGAATGTATAAAGTAAGAATTTTTGTTTTTTTTATTTGACAGTTTTGAGGTTTATTACACTCCTCTTCAGTTCTCTCTATGGAAATGGCAAGGATTTGCAAAGGAGGAAGAGGGAATTATGCCTCAAAATCCCAATGTGGTTGCAAAATATTGGGGCAAAGGGGGAATACTGAAATGGGCAGAGTTTCTATTATCTCATGCTTCTTCTTGGAATGGGGCCCCAACACTTTATTTTGTAGGCCAAAATGGATAATAATGGTTGGGGTGACTAGCTATGTGCAGTCAAATGGTTAAGTAATGGCCCAAAAACCCGTATCCCTTTTCAATTTTCATTTTTCACGATTTTTTGTGAGTGTACGTGGGTTGTAGTGGTGCATAAAGTGTGTGTATGTGGGAAATAGTGGTGCAGGGCGCGTACACCTTCAAAACAATGGTTTTTAGAAGAGTTGTTCGGTGATGGCCTGGAAAAGATAGCAAGTAAGGTGGCCTGATGATAGGTATGCATGTCTAGTGCAATTTAGGGTTATAACATATTCCCCCTAATGTGTGAGGTCAGAAGAGTATCTGATGGACGAAATACATTAGAAATATTCACTAATGTACGAAGTGAGTGAGCCCAGAGACCAGAGTTCTAGAGGTGTCATACGCAAAATAACAATTTGTCTCACCGAGGCGGGCATAGCCATGCTTAGGATGAAATAAAATCATGCTTGCCAATCAAATACACTGCAGATCCATGTCATATAAATATATAAAGTGTATCTGTGAGTAGTACATAACATATATACATCTCAAAATCAAAAGATATACATGTATAGTATCCATCTTCAAGAACAAAATTACACCTGATGGCTGGAGATGAGGTATTTAGAGCTCGAGAAACAACTTCAAAATATTCAAAACTCAGGTAGGAGTGTAATATCAGTGTACTACTTCACTACCCAGAGGTCTTCGACGGCTCGTCGGGAACAGACAAGAGGATCTCGATGATCGGGCATAGAACTTCATTGATTTTGAGCAAGGACTTGATTTGTTTTTTGGGGTGGCGGGGCATGAGGACAAGAGACAAATTGTAGAATTCCCGACTCAAGTTTTAGTAAAACTTCCCTTGGATGAAAGCTAAACAAAATATGAGACTCAGGAAGCATGGCATTGACATAAGTTCATGATGCACGAGGCAACGCGAACTCTCCATATGTTTGGAAGGCTAACCAAATGGACGAGGACAAAGCTCTATGTAGCGAGAACAACTTCCTAAGGTCATATTGAATCCTAGATATTGATGAACAAATGGAAGGATGTGCTTTGTCCAAGGGCGACTCATTGTGCTATCAACAAAAAGAAAATACTTTTCCCTTTCTCTTTTTAGGGTATATTTGATTTTTTTGTCTTTCTCAATAATTTTGGGAAGCTTGAAAAAGAATAAAAGAGTACTACATTACAAAGGAGGATCAAGTGTCACAGACATACAAGTTCCAAGCACAAGGAACACATTGATGCTCAGAGCCAGGGGACATATGCAGGAAAGGGACACTTGGGAAAAATCCTTCATGGGTCAAGGTGTCAAGACGCAACAAAAAAGTGCTACAAGGCTTACGTATAAGGCATGCTTCAAATGGTTCAGTTCAGAGAAACATGGAGTTGACATTAGGCCAAAGATGTGGGAATGCAAATGCGATTAATAAGACACAATGATAACTTCCTTCGATGTAATTGTAACGATCCCATAGAAGGTAAGCTTGGTGGTTTTTCATTTTTAGAGAGTCTGAAAAAATGTAAAAGAAGACTCCACTGGGTACCTTTTTCGAAAGTATTCAATTTGGCTCTAAAAAGGGGTAAACTAGCACCAAACAAACGTCTATTCAAAATCATTTTAACGATCATGAAAAAGACAAGATCACTCGACCATATTTTCATATTTAAGGAGTCTGAAAATAGCTTAAATATGGACTCTGTAAGGGATGTTCTTCTTGACCAATTTAACGAGTGTGAAGAAACAAGGTCACTTGGCCATATTTTCATATTTAAGGAGTTTCAAAAGAGCTTAACTATGGACTCCATAAGGGATGTTCTTCTTGACTAATTTAATGAGTGTGAAGAAACAAGGTCACTCGACAATATTTTCAATTTTAGGGAGTCTGAAAAGAGCTTAACTATGGACTCCATGGGGGTTCCTTTTAGGTAAGATTAGTTCCTTAGGCCCGAAAATCTATACCTGAGAATACTCTTATAGAGAATCGAGGCTCCTAGAGTATACCTTTGTTCGTACAGTTGACCATCCGGACCAAAAAAGGGGTAAACTACCGTCATACAGACATGCCTTCGAATTTTAGTTTGGCGACCGTGAAGGGAAACAAGATCTCTTGACAATCTTTTCATGTTTAGAGGGTTTTAAAAAGGCTTAAACTAAGACCCGTTATTTTGGCGATTCCCAAGGGTAAGGTCAAAAGCGATAATGAATCATGCAAGTGAGGATCAAACTTGTAACCAAGAACAACTAAAAAGGACTCTCGAGCCTATAATCATTAGCAACCTCATGGACACCAAAAATGCAACCAGGATCTATCTAGGGCATCCATGTGAAGGTAGGCTCTACCACTAAATTAAGACACTTATAGAGAAGGAGTGAGGGTTCCCTATCTCAATTCAGTGTGATCGATCCTATGGCAAAGTGAAAAATACAACGAGGTGCAACAAGTGGAGGTAGAATCCTATCTTACATGCACAAAGTTGGAAAAATGACTTTTTACCAAAAGACCTTTAAAAAAGACCCAACTCTCAAAAAAATTCTGAATACCCAAAGTAACACGTATCGTAACATCCCCTGAGAAACTTAAGAACCATATTAAACGATTTTCAAGATAGGAAAAATGACAAAAGGGTCCAAAAAATGACAAAAAGGGGCCAAAAATTCTATAAATAGAAGATGGAAGCTCATTTTCATGATTGTAAATTGAGAATTGACAAAAAGTCAAAAACAACCCTTTTCCAAAAGAGTTTATTCCGGGAGCTTTATTGGACGAAATGAGCTTCTGCTTGGACCAAGTAAGTACAAACTCGCCCCTCCTGCATTTCCATTATTCGTTTTTGCATTTATTTTTGTTTTTTTGGGGGTTGTTGACCTTTAAAGAGGTTGGAATTGCGTGTACGTGGGATGTCCAAGCATAGCCTGCATGTGCAGGTAGGCATAAGATAATTTTCCTGCATACACACGCGATTGTCGCCAATACAACCCACGTACACCCTCAAATAAATGGAAGAAATAAAAGGCAAGAGTTAACTCCCCATGAATTTGTCATTTTGTAGGATGTATGTTCATTGGAGAGAGAGGGACCATGAGGACATTGACTTTTTGGTCTCAGAAGACCCTGTTGTTGTCGTTATTTTATCACAGTATGGGTTGTTAAAATTCTTCCAGTGTCCGTTTATGATGGCACAACCCAGGTTGTTGAATGCTTTGATAGATTACTTGCATCCTGACACTGAGGCATTTATGCTCGAGGGGTAGTCATTGACTCCAAAGACTAAAGACATTTACTTCCTAAATGGTATCTCGAGGATAGGTGATCTAGTCAACTTACTTACTTTCCCGCCCGGGCCTCACAACATTGAGGAGTTGATTAGACTTCATTGCGAGGTTGGTACTGAGAAAGTAGGTTCTTAGGTGCCTATACACAAGATCAACAACCTATTACTAAAATTGATAGTTCTACTCATTGGGCGTATCACTGGATCCATAGCTTTGCATCAGGCCTCCCGGGTGCACATGCATTGTGCAATACAGTGCTTAAATGCACATATTCTTGACTGGAGTACAACCATGTTGGATTGCATGAAGAGACATCTAACAGAGTGTTGGATATGGGAACACCAAAACTTTTGGTTTGGTAGTGTTTTATGTTTCTTTTTCTTCGATAGGATACCCAGTCTCAGTCCTCGAGAGACGATACAAGGGCACGATACCTCTCTCCGAACATTATGCAGATGGGCGATGTTCTTTCCATGACAAGGGAGAGGGAGGACCATCGAGGCCTTTGATGACAAATTTTTTGATTGGTGGTCTCGATAGATTTTGACAATAGAGGATTACCCCTATGCTGGGATCGACTTCTCTAGGGATCCTGATATGCTCGTACCTCCTGGAGTAGAGTGAGGAGAGCTTGGTATGTTTGTTTTTCAAAGTTATTTAATTTTTATTTCTTTGTATATATATCATTTTTATGTGTACCAGAGTATCTGACAACTATGTATCTGTTATGTACATATGTGGGACCAGTGCATCCAACAGACTTCTCGAGGACTAGGCAGCATCCTCGACCAGAGGAAGGACCATCTGTGGTCGCCTGACCAGCAACAGCAGCAGGGGGGCATCCAGCCAGAGAGGCTGAGAGAGTATTGATATGGGTGGAGTGGAACCTCACAGCGCTCACTCGTACAGTACCTATGGAGGAGATCGAGGATCTCCCATAGTCGATGAAACCTCATGTAGTTGGGGTGCCACAGACCTGGGTCTAACTCTTCTGGCATTTGGCGAATTCCATTGTTCAGTACGGTACGACCAACATGCCCCGTCCTTAGCTAGGATGGACTACTTATGTGCTGAGAACACTTTTGTATATTTTTTAGGGCATAAGCCCTATGACTCTTACTGGACATATTTTTGAGGCGCTTGCACCCACCCATGTACTCTGCTATTTTTTTATATATATGCATAGTTACATATTTTTACGTCTTATGGATTACATCTATGTTAGAAATGTATTTAGATGTGCATGTGTGTGATTTTTCTTACATGTGTGTAATGTGCCAATCTAATATATGATTATCTAGAGTATATGTGATTTGATTTAATCTCCTAGGAACATGGATATACGTAATGTAATCAAAGTTTTCTTATAAGAGATGTACCCTAAGGAATCGTTAGTGTAGAGTAGGATTGTAAACATGATAAACCCCATTTAACTGGGACACAACCTTTTGAGCATCTAAGTAGACCTGAAGGTGAGAGATACCATGCGAGAAAGCATCATGAAGCAACTCTAATACTACGATGTATTCAATGACATTGTTTGTGGCATCACCTAAACAAATACCTCCTGAAAATAGAAATTGGTCCTGAGGTGTGAAAATAACCCAAGTTGCAGAAGAAAGCCTCTGAGTGTGATGACTAGCATCATCTACAAACCCAAAAAACAACCATGATTCCCTCGACATCTAACACAGTGAAAAATATGACATAAAAACCGACATGTCCATAAAACCAAAAAGACGAAAAACTAAAAAAAAAGAAAATGTATAAGAACTATACATATGTACAAGAAGTCACCCAAGGCGACCCACCTATGAGTAATACTTCTTGAGGTAGAGCCCATTTCTAGGCTCTGCCAAAGAATTTCCCTCAAATTCCACCAGACGATAAGCTCCCTTCTTTAGAACCTCCTTCATGATGAAAGGTCCAAACCACATGGGTTTGAACTTGCCCACCCCCAGGGGATATTTATCTCGGTCATAGACGAGGACAAGGTCCCCTTTCAAGAAAATCTAGTTAGCCACTTCAAGAAAATCATACTGACACTTGACTTTTTGTTTGTCAGCCTAGTTAGCCAAGGATACATCCCGACGTTTCTCATCGAGTTGCTTAAGATATAATAAACGCTCTTCAAGTGGTGAAGTGTCTGGTAATAACTGTACTACAAACTTTAGAAACGACATTTGGCACTCTATAGGCAAGACTGCTTCCAGCCCATAAACGAGTTGAAAAGGTGAGAAACCAGTTGTAGTGTTAACAAATGTTCGGTAGGCCCATAATGCCGAGTACAATATCAAATGCCAATTTTACTTCGCCGAATTGATCGTTCGTTGTAGAATAGTCTTAAGGGATTTATTCACAGATTTCACCTAACCATTCACTTGTGGGTAGTAGGGTGATGAATGTTCTTTCCTCAACCCGATATTTGACGTTAAATTAGACATCATTTTATTATGAAAGTGACTACCATGGTTAGTGAAAATCTCTCTCGATACGTCGAACCTTGCTATTATCTGGTTAAAAAAAAAGAGAGTTGTTGTCTCGCCATCATCTTTAAATGTTGGCATAGCCTCGACCCACTTCAAGAAGTAGTCTACTTCTACGATGATATAATGGTGCCCCATTATTGAAGGGGGGTTGCATGTAGCATAATCAATACCCCACTTGGTGAAGGAACCAACTTTGATGATGGGAAACATGGGAGCGGGGTGTGCCCTCATATTCTGAGAGAAGATCTGACATGGGTGGCACTTCTTGACCGATTCAACACAATATTTGATTAATGTCGGCCAAAAGTAACCATCTCGTAGAATATTTTGGGTTGTTTCCAACCCAGACAGATGACTGCCACATGCTCCAGTGTGGCAATAGTTAAGCATGATTTTTTCTTCTTCATGAGTGAGACACTGACGAAGGATGTAATATAAACATCAACAATACAGAGTGTCCTCGAGTATGAGATAGGTCTTGTCTTGATGGCGTATACGGCGATGCTCATCAGGAGAAGCAGAGGTGGGGAACTTCAAATTAGGGAGATAGACTAGTATATCTTCGTACCAGGGGTCCGAAGACATGATCAAAAACATGTCTCCTTTAATAGGTGATTCCTGATGTATAACATCACCTGATTTGATCAGAAGTTCCAAGATGAGTTCCGCGAAGAACAACGAATTTTTGGATTTCACTGAGACAAAATGCAAGTCTAATTCCTAGAGGATAATTATCCATCTACTGATCTTTCCGTCGATTACACGTCGTGTCAACACGTATTGAAAAGGATTCACAATGGCAAAGATGATGGTCTTGAGAGACAAGATGTAATGATGGAACCGTTGGACAACATGAACTACTTCCAATGCAAGTTTTTCAACGTGGAAATAATTGAGTTCCAGTCCAACTAGGCCTCGACTCAGGTAATAAACCACGTATTCTAAGAGAAAATAATCCTCCTAAACCAAGACCATACAGATGGTTGACTCTGCAGCGGACAAGTACAATAATAAATATTTATTATAATTGGGTGGACGAAGTAGAGGGGTAGACGTGAGGGCGCATTTAAACGCTTCGAAAGAGCATTGAGCGACTTCATCCCAATGAAAAGGAACATCCTTATTTAGTAAACGCATGAAACCCTTTGTGATCTCGGCATAGTTTGCAATGAAACGCTGTAAAAATTTCACTCTTCCCTGTAAACCTTGAAGCTGGGGGATTGTACATGAGGGAGGAAACTGAACTATTGCCTCAACCTTTAGAGGATCGACCATGATCCCTATTTTTGAAACTATGAAATCAATAATACGACCAAATGTTATGAAAAAAATGTATTTGTTTGGATTCAAGCGAATCTGGTAGTAGCAACATCGCTCAAAGATAAGTCAGAGGTGTGCAGGATTATCATCTCTCTTACGATATCTTGATGCTAAATCATTAAGATAAGCCTTGAATATGTGTTTGAGGTCATGGAAAGAAAAAGACATACCCCACTGAAAAGTCGCTCCAGCATTTTTCAGACCAAAAGACATCTTCCGATAAGCGAATGTACCCCACAGACAAATGAAAGCAGTTTTATGTTAGTCTTAGGGCTTGATCTCTATCTAATTATATCCTAAAAAACCATTCATGAAAGAAAAGGCCTCGCAACCTATGCATTCATTGGCTATCTGGTCCATAAATGGCGTGGGTAAATTATCCTTTGGACATGCCTTGTTCAAATCATGGAAGTTCGTACATACGTGAATCGTACCCTATTTTTTGTTGACTGGCATGAGATTTGACACCCATTGAGTCAATTAGACGGGGTAGATGAAACCAACTTTGAGTATTTTCTCTACTTCATCCTTAATAGATGCTTCTTTCTTAGGATTAACCAGATGAATCTTCTGCTGGACCTGCTTGGCATCAGGATATGTCGTGATTTCATGTTCGACAATTCTTGGATCAATGCCTGGCATTTCCTTGTAAGACAAGGAAAGCACGTCGCAAAATTATTTAAATAAATCCTTGTATATTTGAATCTCCTCGGGGGAGAAGTCCACTTCAATGAAGACATTCTCCATGAGGCCAGGGGTTCTGGAGATATCAATAGGTATCATTTTATCAATGGTTTCCATATTTCTTTCAGAATAAATAGCGTGCGTAGCCAAAGGATTGATAGGGCAAGCCCTATCTCCAGTCATAGTCATAGTGAATTCTCGTGCTTCAATTCTTCTTAAATATGGGAGAAAATAAGATCTGTGATGGAGATCATCCCAGGGTCTGTCCGGACTAGTCATTGTCTCAATAATAGCCTCTTCTGAGGGAATACCTTGTCTAAAGAATCACTATCGGTGAGGGAACCTTGAGCCCAAATAGGCTCGAGAACAAAATCTAAATCCTGTGCGGAAGTCGGATCGTGGTTGGCGGAAGCTTGTTGGACTATAGAGTACCCAAATTCTATCACAGACAAAGGAATGTCCATGCCATGGTGCCCTGTCCCTTCCATCGTAGCTGATGGGGAAGGAAGAGTCCACGGATTGTTAAAGTAAGTCGTGAGAAACGACGATATTTGAAAATTTTCAGCCCTATGCTAGTCGAGGACAACCGATATGTACTAGATATTGTCGGTCGAAGGTGGGTAATTGAAAGTACCCATCAAAGGTGGTCACAAACCAACCCCTACGTTGACAATGTCAATATAAGGGTTATCAATCATTGGGACCGTGGATACCCCCGATGACGGGTCAAGACACGAGAAGGATAATTGATCAATGGACACAATCTGACCCTCATGTGGAAACAACAAGACCCGAAAACTTGTCGCGACCACTTCTTGCATATCATAGGTCCAACTCCTTCCTAAAATGATATTGTAGTTGAGAGACACATCGACCACTTCAACCTCGATGCACACAGTCTTCCCCACTAACTGCACGAGGAAAGAGTGGATGATTCCATGTGGTCGAAACGAACGACCGTCAAATGTGGTAATAAGAGTAGGTGACAGAGACAAAATGGGTTGGCCAATGGCCTTCCAACATGCCAAAGACATCATGCATGTCGAGGTTCCCTCATCAACCACCATGGGGAAAATGTTCCGGGTAAAAGTTTTTGTGGTGTAAGCCACTACTATCTGAAATGCCATGTGGAAAGGGAGATGAGGTTTTAAGTCAGTTGTATCAAGCGTGATCATTCTCGGATTATAAGTCTCAATAGATCCTAAGGCATCTAACAGAGCCTTTCTCTAGGAAGGGGAGATTTGGAGGACTACCAAAGAAGACATTGCACAAGGGGTTTGAGACAAATCCTCCACAACAGAGTAGTTCAAGGCGGCCCTTGTGTTTGGGTTGTGGGAATCTTTCTTGAACACACCATTGGGGATGCGTTTCATTGTTTCACCCAACGTCTTCTCAATCAGGAGAGGAAGAGGTGGGTTTTCGGCTTATTTACCCTTCTTAGAGTTGTTTGGCATTCCATAGTCGCATGTCCTAGTTTTTATGTCAACGCTACCTTTCATCATATACACATTTGTGAACGAAGGATTACTCGAAGATGGAGGGGGTCCCTGACTGGCCCCTTCTGCACTCGAAGAGGCTTGAGTTAAATTTTTCCTATGTGGAAATGGATTCATTAACACGAAAGGTTGGTGTTGTGCCAATAAATTATGGGCCTCCGCAAGATAAGGGCACCGGTGAGTCGGATGGTCTTCCGTGCAAAGATTACATGGATACTTTGACTTCTTATTTTTTGTGTTACCCCTGCCAGCATTATTGGTAGGTTTCTTATCCCCTTTACTCTTATTTTGTTGTTTCTTATTTCCGTTAGGCTACTGGGTGGCCTTTGGGTTTATCGATTGTACACTGTGTACATCCAACATTTGAGTAGGGGGAGCATCCGATCTAGTGGTCTAGATGGTCATTGTCTGTTGTATTCACAATTGCTGCAATTGATTCGATAACTAATCAATGGGCTTCGTTTGTGCTGAACCAACAATACCATCAGCATGTGGTCCAGATCTCTGTCTGGTCTTGTCAAGTATCAACCGTAGTGCATATGGTAAACTTTCATAAAGTAAACTAGACTGAGAGTAAATCATATCTAGCTATTGAGCTCTCATTATCGCTTCTTCTTCTTAAAAGACCCCCGATGTTGAGACGTCTTTGGATAAATTAGTTACCAAAGACTTAAGGAACCACTGAAGCAGGAATGTTGGTGTGACTGGTACTTTTATCAAACTCTTCCAACGTCTCCATTCTCGGACGTGATCAGAGATATGGTCCTTTTTTGTCTGCTCAAAGTTGGCCAGCAGTTCGATGTCGACATCGTATCTCATAGGTAATTGAAAATGGTTTAAGAAATCCATTGCCAATTCATTGAAGGAAGAGTATCTTGAGTGGTCAATCTCGATGTACCATTTCATAGCACTCCCCATGGTTGAAACAAACACAATTGGACAGAGTTGTCTCTCAAAGAGTTGGACGAGCACCATAAATGGAAGGTAATCACATTATTGCCTAGATCTTCGTTAGGCTTAGCCTCGAACTTTGGAATGTCCGAAGGAAACTTGGTCGGGATAGAAGGCCAATGTAGATCATGAAAAATGGGGTCGTTTAATAACCTTGTCAAGTATGGCAAGTATAGAGTTGCAAGAAATCGTAATTTTGGTTATTGATTATAACCAGGGAAAAAGGAGCCTAGAGTTTGGTTGGCACCAACTTGCCAGGAAAAGTTAGGTTGCTAGCCAGGGTTCTGGTAATAACCATGGCCGTGACTAGCGTATAAATTCTTCTCTTGTTGAGACATCATCGGTTGAATCCCATAATAGGATGTAAAAGGTTGGGCTTGCGTCACATTCAAAGGATTTTGGGAAGGCTTTCCCCCTACTGATCTGACGGGCATAGGTCCTAAGCCTTTCCCGGGGTTCCATTGGATATGGAAGGTGTTGGCCCCAGTCGACATCCCTGAAAAAGGAACTGATCCCTGCCAGGGATTCCAAATTCCTTGTGAGGAAGGATTTCCTAAGTTTGCCCCCTGTGAAGGAATAGTACCCAACATAGGATTTTGTTGTCCATAAGCAGGGTTTCCCCGAATGAGGCAACAACCAATGAGAATGCATTGTTACCAAATGCGCCAAACAAAGAGAATGGTTTAGAACCTACCGGCATGATATAAGAAGGAAGTCCTTGACTACCTGCTCCAAACGAACTATAGTTTACGTTCGGCCCGACGGAGTGTTTGTGAGCACCGCCAAGCAAAGGGGACGAAGGAGGTATATGACCCCCTCCTTAATGGAAAGCGTTATAGGGAGATGAAACGACCCCCATGGATCCTTGCAGAGGAGCGTTAGAACTCCCTGTCACCAGAACTAAAGTATTTAGAGTGGAGTAGGAAAGGACAGAGCTCGTATCAAAGCTAGGCATCTCGTACAAGAACAGAGGACCGATCACACTCTGGGTGAAAGGAGTAGTGATCTCCGCCATAGACGGAATCAGACCATTTCCAGAGGTAGAGGTGGTCGGGACCATGGTGGTCCGAACCGGGGATGGTTGGTTAGGAGGTAGAAAACCCCCTGTAGTGACAATTATGGAGGGAATATGAGGATTCACTGAAGAAGTAACAACATTTGTCTCCATCGCTTCTTGTGACACTACCTAACGCTCGTAAGGTTTAACCTGTATGATGATGGGTGCCGACAGATCAATGATCGAAGGATTATACGGACCAAGAGATTCCTCTCCGAGGTCAGAAATTGTTGGTTCCTCTAGAATCAAATGTTATCCTCTTGGAGATGGGTCGAGCTCAGTTTCCTGTGGCCCGATCACCTTAAAAGACCCTTGCTGGTCTAGTCTTGGCCTTAGTGGTGGCAGGGGTGGCTCCAGATTAACCAGCGACAGGCCAAGAAGCCTTCGCGACCGACAGATCTCCTGATCCTCCACGATGTTAAAAGATAAATGACACACTAGGGATTTCTATTAATGTTAAATACCAACACACACTAGAAAAATATCTTATGAGATAAGACAAGCAAATCACTAGCTAGTTGGAAGAACATTTACACGAGCCAACGCTAGAGCAACTTACTTGTGCAAGTGAAACTCGAATACGGAATCACCCTCCGGGTATACTCTACAAAGTGTGTCCCGATGTCTACCCTAGGTACCATTCTATTCCCCCACAGTCTCCTATGTAAGTCACTAAGATAAAGGCAACTAGGTTGCCAGCGCACGAACAATCACCAGGAAGGTACAGTCGACAGTCAGGTGGACCGCAATGAGCAAGGTATCACGCCCAAAACCTATCAAGGGTATCGAAAGAAAATGTTTTGGAATATGATTGAGGACCTTGAATGGATTCGAGACACACGAAGCTCCATGAAAAATTCTATCAACGGAATCCCAAGATAAGCCCTCTATATGTGTTCCCCACTATGCTTGGTCCGGCTTTGGAGAGGTTATCTCTGCTACCTTTCTGCACGTGACCTCATGTTTATCCCTTGTGTTAGAGGGGAGTTCCAGACAAATTTCTTGGTTACTGGACTTTCAAGCACTCTCTAGCACATACTCTTATGTTTTTCTTTTTAGCCTTGAAGATTTTCCTCTCCAATCCTAAATCAAGGCTCTAGCCTAGACTGCATTGATGGACCCTACAAACACAAAGTCTAGTAACTTTTAGTTAAGCGTTAATTTTTAGTGGCTATATTAATTCAAAAGGAATGGAAGTGAAACCAATGGTTTTCTTAAAGAGACGAAAGAGAAGAGCATAAGATGATATTGAAAAAAAACTACTCCTTCTTCACAAATAGAGATTTGCCAAATTAAAACTCTTTCACCAAATGTTTCGTAACTTTTTATCAGATCTTTGAAAAAAAAAACTTAAAACAATATTTTGCTCGACTACAAGCTACATAATGTCCTAAGAATTCAAGTAAATAACTTAATAAAACTTTATTTTTCCTTGGTAAATGATAAACTAACCTAAACTACTTTACCAAACAAAGAAATGAATTTTTTTTTATTGGTTTATGCTTCAAACCAAGAAATTTGAAAATAAATTCTTTTCTTTTCTTCTAAAGAAAAAAAGGGAAAAATGACGACAAGTCAAGACCAAGAAATGACTTCTGGCACAATCGTAGATCGCAAGGAGTCACTGACAATACCAAATAGGCAGATCAAAGAAGACTCATAGACTTGTCTAAAAACCCTATTAAAGAAAACACAAGAAATATTTTGATGAAAAGAAAGTTATGTTGAGGTCAAACCTAGGCTACAAACTGCTATAAAAGAGACCGGGGCTAGATCAAGAAAACCCCTGAGAGGTGTGACTTTTGATAGGGAAGAGGATGACTACCTCTTCTTAAAAAAACAAATTCTCAACACAGGCACGCTATTGACAATTCAACAACCTGCGTATATATGCGGGATGTCCAAAGGCAGGGCGTGTATGTACACATGCAGGCCCACTACAAGCTACGTACACCTCTGCAACCTCTCAAAAAAATTAAAACCAATTGTCAAGAACGGGCAGGGATTACTGGTATGGAAGACTAGAATCCCTTAAAGACACATAAGATTACAGAAACTCAAAAATAGTAAACAAACTGATTCAAAAACACCCAAAAGAAATATCCCCAAAGACCTTAGAGATTTCCCTAGTACGGTCACCAATTCTGCTATAGCAGGAAAACCCCTCTACGGACTACACCAGGGTTCTAAAGTGCAGGCAGAGATAACCTTCTAAAGTCTCCTACTTTTTATCAACTATACTAACATTACCCCACAATCATACATAAAAGACAAAGTATAGGGATCTAGCAGGCATACCTTAACCTCTGTGTCCAGTGTCGATCCCCTTTCCCTCAGTTGTTTCTCGACTGCAGATCTCCTCCCAAGGCCAACCTACATCCACCAAAAGACAAGCAAGAAACTACAAGAATGCATTCGATATATGGATTAGTGGGTTAGGCATCACAACCAAGAAATGTAAACAAATCATAAATATTTAAGACGTCATTTGGCAGGATGGAAAAAGTACATCTTTATATTAATCTCACAAAATTCATTTACAACATGAGACTGACATTGCTCCTCAAACTCAGTCCTAGACTCCTCTTCACCATGCAACAATTGGTTCCATGCATTCTTATCCTCTTCATTTCTCTCTAGGGAAATGGCAAGTATTTGCAAAGGAGAAAGAAGGAATGTGGTTGCAAAATATTGGGGCAAAGGGGGGATACTAAAATGGTCAAAGTTTCTATGCTCTCGTGCTTCTTCTTGGAATGGGGCCCCAACACTTTATTTTATAGGCCAAAAGGGATAGTAATGGTTGGGGTGACTGGCTATGGGCGGTCAACTGGTTAAGTAATGGCCCGAAAACCTGTATCCCTTTTCAATTTTCATTTTTCGCGATTTTTTGTGAGTTTGCGTGGGCCATAGTGGTGCAAAAAGAGTGTGTATGCGTGCAATAGTGGTGTAGGGCATGTACATATTCAAAACAATGGTTTTTAGAAGAGCTATTCAGTGATGGCTTGGCAAAGATAACAAGTAAGGTGGCCTGATGCCAGGTATGCATGTCTAGTGAAGTTTAGGGTTATAACATTCCATACTTAGCCACCATTTGGATCACGAGTTCCTGGGACGGTGGGCTCAAAATTGGGCTTCTATTGTTCTGTGTCCTCCAAACAACACCCAAAGTTCCTCGATATACAAATTGACAAGAAGAAGCCCAGGCTGGCGGGATCAAGATTGTGATTGTTGATGGATGGTGATCCCTATCAACTATCTAACATTATCTAAAACAATAATTTCCAAATATTAAATTATTAATATTAAATATTAATATTGTATAATTTAATTAGATAAAATTATTAAAGGACGTTAAACCCATTTTTTTTTAAATCTATGATCGATATAAACTTTGTTCTCTTTTATGAGGTGATATCTAATAAACTTGTAATGGGATAATAATTGTGTTTATTATTATTATATTTTGTATCTTTTTGTTTATTATTGTTGGGTTTTCTGAAAATGTCTAGGTGTGCGGGTTGGCAGACTCACGGGTTCAAATTTATAGACATTCTTATCTATCATGAGTCTGATTGATGACTTCCTCATTCCATACTTAGCCACTTTTTGGATCGTCGGTTCTGGGGCTCATGAGCCCAAAATTGCACTTCTATTGTTTTGTGTCCTACAAACAACACTGAGAGTTCTACGATATACAAATTAACAGGCGGACTCCCAGGTGGGCTCAAGATTGAACTTATATTATAAATTTTGAATAATCCTTAAAAAATAATTTAGTTATAAAAATAAAAAAGGTTGTTTTATATTATTAAGGGTGGATCATGTTAAAATGAAATACTAGAGAAACAATCCTTGAGAACTTTTTGTTGCTGGTCTAGATCACACAACTAGTGGATAAGGAACAACCTTCCTTAACTCCTATATTACAAATATTTTTTTCTAACCCTCTCTTATTTTAAAAAAATTTAAGAAAACAAAAGAAAGGTTTTTTAAATTCTATATTTAAAAATATTAAAATAAATAATCATTTACATTAAACATGTATTTTTATAAAATATAGATATTATTTTTTAAGTGAATTATTGAATCATATACAAAAAATAAATTAAGATGAAATTATAATTAGGTTTATGATTATATTTAAAAATATTAAAATAAAAGTCAAGAAATCTAAAGGATAAGTACGTTAAATATTACTAAATTTTAGATTTAAAATATTGAAATAAATAATTATACACATTAAATATGTACTTTTATAAAGTATGGAGATGGGATTTTATAAAGTATGTACGAATTTATCATTCCATACTTAGCCACTTTTTGGATCGCGGGTTCCCGGGCTGGCGTGATCAAAATTGCACTTCTATTGCTCTGTGCCCTCCAAACAACAACCACATTTCCACGATATACAAATTGACAGGCGGATTCCCGGGGTGGTGGGCTCAAGATTGTGATTGTTGACGGATGGTGATCCCTATCAACTATGTAACATTATCTAAAAACATTATTTCCAAATATTAAATTATTAATATTAAATATTAATATTCTACAACTTAATTACATAAAATCATTAAAGGATGTTAAATCCATTTTTTTTAAATGTCTGATCAATATAAACTTTATTCTCTTTTATGAGGTGATATCTAATAAAATTGGAATGGGATAATATATTTGTTTATTATTATTATATTTTGTATCTTTGTGTTTATTATTATTCTTTTTTTCCTAAAATGTCTAGGTGTGCAGGTTGGCGAACTCATGAGTTCACATTTATAGTCATGTTTTGGTATCATGATTCCGACCGATGACTTCCTCATTCCATACTTAGCCACTTTTTGGATCGCGTGTTACCGGGTTGGCGGGATCAAAATTGTGCTTCTATTGTTCCATTCCCTCCAAACAACACCCAGAGTTATGTGATATACAAATTGATAGGAGGACTCCCGGGTGCACTCAAGATTGTGCTCATATTATAACTTTTGAAGAATCCTTAAAAAGTAATTTAGTTATAAAAATAAAAAAGGTTATGTTATATTATTAAGGGTTGATCATGTTAAAATGAAATAATAGAGAAAATATCCTTGAAAAAAATTTGTTGATTGTATAGATCACATAACTAGTGGATAAGTAACAACCTTCCTTAACTCTTATATTACAATTATTTTTTTCTAACCCTCTCTAATTTAAAAAAAAATGAAGTAAAAAAAAAAAAGATTTTTTAAATTCTATATTTAAGATTATTAAAATAAATAATCATTTACATTAAACATGTATTTATATAAAATATAGATATTAATTTTTAAGTGCATTATTGAATCATATACAAAAACATAAATTAAGATGAAATTATAATTAGCTTTATGATTATATTTAAAAATATTAAAATAAAAGTCAAGAAATCTAAAGGATAAGTACGTTAGATATTACTAAATTTTAGATTTAAAATATTGAAATAAATAATTATACACATTAAATATGTACTTTTATAAAGTATGGACATTGGATTTTATAAAGTTAGTATGACTTCCTCATTCCATACTTAGCCATTTTTTGGATTGCAAGTTCCTAGGCTGGCTGGCTCAAAATTGCTCTTCTATTGTTCTATGTTCTCCAAACAACACCCAGAGTTCCGCGATATTAAAAATTGTGCTTCTATTGTTTCATGTCCTCCAAACAACACCCATAGTTTCGCGATATACAAATTGACGGGCGGACTCCCCAGCTAGAAGACGTAAGATTTCTGTAACATCCCGCTCTTGTGTGCACTCATCAAACTTATTCTTTGAGGAAAATTTCTTTCAAGTGATCAAGATTATTATAATATTGGTCGTTTGATTATGATTATGAGGCATTATGGATATGGTGATATTTTATTTTGTTGTATTGACATAGAAAGGTGCTACTGAATGGGTTCTCCTGAGTGTGTCGGAGATTGGACCTCGAGGATGCAGAGGCATCGATGAAACCCCTTTGACTCTGGATCGAGCCATTGAGTGGATTGTTGGGTTGAGTATTGTTGATGAGACATATGTACATATGATCAGATGTTATGATGATTGATTATTTTGCTAACATGATTCGTTTATGATGTAGGCTAATGATAACTTACCGACCAAACTCACATGTTGAGTAGAGGGGTCACGCACAACAACCATATAATTTGAGGGAGAGGTGTGGGAGAAGCCATGCCACAACTGACTAACACTCACTCTGTGGCTCGAACTGTAGGTTAATGATTACCTAGTTTGAGAATACCCACAATGTTGTGAGGACAGACTGCGACAATCACTCACGATGATTCCAAGGGGTGCGCAATAAGCCAGGGGCCTTATTCCTTAGAGGCCCTTATTCTCCCACAATATCACCTGGATGAGTATTGAATCCAGTGGTTTTTTATGTCTACCAAATCAGTCAAGAGGAAAGTGACACCCTTGGAGCACATAGTGCGTCCTGAAGGTCAGGTTGCGCAAGGAAACCGGAAAGAGGCGAGTGGCACCCTTGGAACACGTAGTTCATCCTGAAGGGCACGTCATGCAAGTAAAACAGAAGAGACGAGTGGCACCCTTGGAGCACGTAGTGCGTCCTGAAGGGCACATCACAATTTCAATGGGTAAGTTAATAAACCTAGTCGACCTTAAAATGATTAATGTGATAAGTAATATTTAAAAACAATTTCCCTAATAAAAATGTCTCCCAGCCTAGTGAAATTAAAATCTAGGTCTAAGTAACACATGTGGTCAAAAATAATAATCATAATTAAACATGTAACAAGAAGGGGGGTAAGAAATTCAATTTATTTATTAAAGTCAAAATTATAATGGGGGATTAAAATTTTAAAAAGTGAAATGATTGTTTTATCTACATATGCTAATTTAATTTTTAGTTAAAAAAGAAAAAGGGGTAAATGGTTGTTTTTCTACACTTGCTAAATTGATTTTTAGTTAAAAAGGGAAAAGAGGGAAACTTCAAAGAAATAGGAAACTGAAGGAAAAAGGGGAAACATAAAAAAAAAGATGAATGTCTAACTTACTAAGGAATCTTGCCTTGGCAACTTGCTATTTTTGAACTCAAATAGGAATTTGGTGAGGCATAAGTCATTTAATTTTCGGACACCTAGGAGCATTTTTAGGAATGCTTTTAGGTGGGTGAGGGAAATAGGAATAATTAATTAATTAATAAAATTGAATTTCTGGTGCAACTAGGGGATGGGTGACATGTGTACGGGGGATGTTTTTCCTAAGTAGTTAAATGAAAAGGGAATTTAATGAGAATTTAGGAAACTAATTACTTGAAAAAGTCTATAAAAAGGATGGAGGAGGAGTATGGATCAGATATTTATGCGTAATGTTACGTTGTTGAATTTTTTTCTTGACTAAACTTATCTTGTGGGAGTTGGGATACCCATCTCGGGTAACGAGTGGTAGCTCGACCTGGCGAGGCGAGATGGGTGCTAGTGGTTCTCTGGTATTGTGTGCTTGGCCTCTTTGTGGCTCGGGGGGGTCAGAGGGAAGAAGAGTACCCCTAGCGTTGGCTGGAAGGTATCAATTAGGTCACATCGGTCGAAAAGAGGGAGCTGGATGGAGTGCACATGGGACAGAAACTACGGAGCATTCACGTCTGGCTAAGGTACGCCTGTTCAAGTTGTTACTTGCAATGAAATTAAATTTAGGCATGTTATTTCTATGTGCTTGGTTGAAGATTTCATTACCATGAATTGTCTTGCATCTTCTTTCCTATGGTATTGTAATCCCCTTTCTTGTTGTATTCTGAATGGATGTCCCTTGCCGAACCCAGCTTCTAATTCCATTGACTTCTATGTGTCAGTTTTATTGATTATTATGAAGAGATTGTGTTTTTATCTTCTGTCCCTTATTCATTTGGTGATTAGTCCATGCCTGAGAAGTCAGCCAAGAGTCAAATCGAAGGTCATCACTTCAGTTTTTAAAGACCTATAGATTCTAATGCCCTTCTTTTCTATGCATTGATGATGAGTGAAGGATAAATTTTTCCTAGTCGTCTATCCCTTCCTTATCTATGCGTTTTTGTTTTATGATTGATCTCTAATCCTTGTGCCTTCTTGTGAATGAGTATCCTTGCATTTTCGATTGATTCATGTATGAACGATTGGTCTTGTGCCTTCTTATTATTGATTCCTTCTGCGCTTTGGATGGTAAAACTCAATGTTTTGATTGATGAATCCCAGTGCCTTGATCGATAAATATCAACGTTTAATATGTTAATGTCTGTGTTTATTTATGATGTGTTTGTGAATTTACCGTGTCTACATTTTGATAAACCACAACGAATTATATGTGAATTTAATAATCGAATATGTAATGTACCTCAAATTTTTCATAATTTTTTTTTTCCTGAGGCATTAATTTCCAATTTTATTCTCATATGATTATTGAATAAGAAAAAGATATTCGATAAGGTGAAATTTTTTTGACATGTCTTGAGTCTATCCTACCACATGATGCCATCCACATAACCTATCTAAATTACTTGATAAGGAAAATCAATGGTTAAATCTCCAAACTTACTTATCTAACCACATGCATCTATGTGACAGGTTAAACTTAGGACTTGTATTTACTAGTCTCTGTTACAAGAGGTTTCCAAAGATTGCGTGCAATACTAATGAGTCTGTTCATTCGAGGAGATGACCCTTTTTCTTACCATATATACATATATATAATACCATGGGTTAGATCCTATAATCAAAGTTGAAGGTAAGTGGCTTGGTGGTAATACGTTTAGCATTAGCATTCATGGTTTCGATTATAGATGGACATTTTTTTATGAAATATCTTAGGTTAGGGATATTATCCTTCCCTTTCTCAACAGAGTTTTGAATAACGAGAACTTGTGTTGTTTTAGAATTAACTAAATGAACTACCAAAAAACCTTCTCCCGAATTATAAGTTAACGAAACAAAACAGTTTTCGTGCATTGTTGCTAACTTGTCGTGTCTCAGGCATTCATTTACTTCATGAATTAAATCTTGATGTGAGGGGGAAGGTTACTGTCAGGAGGGACTTTAAAACTCTGTATCTATGTCTTTAATGGCGTACCTTTGTGTGCGAGTTACAAAGTTCTTACCTAGCCTTTCACGAATTTCAGTCACGCCAACTATGCCTCGTCACATGGTTAGACCGTCCTTTGTACCCTCAACATTTAACTGAGTAGGTAAGGTTCCTACTAGGTTTTTTATGTGTTTACGATGTTCATTGTGGGATTCTTCTAATGGATCTTTGTATTACTTCTTTAGTAGAGTGGTTGTCGACAATGGAGGTTTGATTAACCGACGAACAACCTGCGTGACTCTACATTTCCTGGTAAGTTTTTAACATCTTACCCTAGACAACAAGAGGTGGCTCTTTAGGAACCCGTTTCATTTGTAACTTCTATTATACATTCTTCTTTACGATCAAACTACTCTTACTGATGTTCTTCCGTAAGTCTTTCTGGTCCTCTCAGTGTCCTTAGAAGGGTATCGTTTAGTCGTTCCTTCCTTGAACCTTTTGAGATAACGATATTCCCGAGAATGCATTTGTATCATTGTATGTATTTTAATTACTTAGGGTTTTGTAACCTTCATCTAATGTTATCCTTACAGACCGTGATGTCAATACCTAAAATTTAAATTCATGAGACTGGGCGAGAGTTGTCATTCAGAATGGTGAGGTCCCACTGTCTAATATTGTATTTTAACTTCCTGATGCAGGAGCATCCACACTTCATAAAGCGAGCCAGCGTGGAGGAAAGAGAAGAATAGATGGACAGCACCCACGCATACCTTTTTGAATTTCTTTGAAAATATTGTTGCGTCGTCGTTTGAACGAACACATTTATATGAAGCGCACTTGTAATGTAATGTAGATAAGAAGGCATTTAACAGTTTTAAATGCTGGTAGATAGGGTTAGTTGTAGATTAGACAGTTCCAATTCCGGGAGGGAAAACGAATATAGGCACCCTCCTTGTGTAATTGATTAGGATTATTCAGCATTAGCATAGAGGAGCAAGATAGAGAGCAGAGCAGAGAGTTTGTGAAGAAACCCCATGTACAAATTGAATTAATAGAAGAAAGATTTTGATTCAATTCCATGGTTGTGTTTGAATTATGTGTGTTGTTGATGTTATGCTGTTGCATACTTTCTTCTCTTTATGCTTACCTTCTATATGCTACTTATGTGATTGCATATCAGGTTCGAAACTTGAGAGAATGAGTGAATGAGTTTCAATTGTTTCTCTGTTTGAGCCAGGTGATTACTGCATAGAGTGCAGTCAAATTCCTCCGCATAGAGTGCGTTGAGGGGGCTCTACAGTTAAAATCTCATTCTCGTTCAACCCGGAGTTGATTTGGATTATTCGAGCCGTGCAAGTGAGTGCAGGTCGAACCGAACTTCCAGTAGCAAGTCTGAGAAGGGAAAGGTCGGGTTGTTGTGACTGTGAGTGCATAGGACCTGGAAATATTCAACATCGTTGAGGGTTGGCGAAGGTCTAAGTCGAGCACATGGAACGTGTTCGAGAAAGCTCTGAAGGAGTCAGAGTCACAGAAGCTCAAGAGGGATAGCACCTTCACTTCACGGTGGGAACAGACCCCAGTGAAGTTCATACAGAGCAAGGGTGGTAAAGCGGAGAACTCTTCAAGAGGAAGAGAATCGACGACTTGAACTTCTGAAAGAAAGGAGTCTTCAAGAGTAGGTAGAACCCGTTGGCCATCGTGTATCGGTATATCGGGGTTGGCGAGTGCAAGCATTTCATGCACGTCAGAATCGCGAGTTGCGATTTCCCGATTTAGTCGGAGACGCCGATCAAGGCAGGGACACGTGGCATTGGATCCTGGGAGAGTCGGAGTTCGGTGCTCGGCGATTACGGAAACAGGGGGTTTGCATCGCGGATTCGCGATCCGCAAAATCCCGAAGTGACGTGGTCATGTGGGACCCCAGGGAGTAAGTGGAAGATAGGTGGCGTGGTCATGAAGAATCGACACCTCGACACTCGGGGTTTGTAAGCACAAAAGGTCTACCTCGCGGATAACATTTTCCCGATAGGAAAACCCCCGACTCAGAGCGTTGACTGTTGACCCGTCGGCATTCGGGACTCGGCATCTGAGTGGCACGAGACAGTGCTACGAGCCTCGCGATATCGCGAGACCTGATCTTCCGATTCGCGAAAGGGAGATCACCGAGAAGTCTGTGGGTGAGAAACTCCCGAGGGAGTTGGAAGAGCATTGACTCTTCGGGCCGGTGAGAAAGAGAAGGTCCTGGTGAGGGCGACTGGTTGCTGCGAGAGCGGTCGACATCACTTCCTTTCCCTATATAGGAGTAAACCCCTAGTTCTATAACTTATCAATTTCGGTTGGTTCCCTCACATAGATTGAATTTTGGTATGTTTAAAGTATTTTTGGTTGGCATCGATTAAAATATGATCTCTTTGATTCTTGAATAGCCCAATAGTGATATCCTACAGTATCAAACCCTTTGTTTATGGTGATTACAGTTTTTACCATGGTCTGTCCATCTAGATTTAAAGGAAGGGGTATCTATGTATTACTAATCTATGCAATTTGTTCTGGAATGGTTAGACCCAACCAATTATGTATAGTCTTGGTTTTGTATGGAAATCTTATACTTTATTTCACTCAACATGCCTTGTACCATTTATGGATTAAAATTAAAACTTAATTGCATTTTTGTTAAGACCATGGCCTACTGTATGAAGATTTCCTTCTTTTTGTTGTTTATTTCGTTTAAATAATTGATATGTAACACCAATGATGGGCCCTATTGATGTGAGGGTACCCATCATGGAGGTAATTCACCATCCACCCTCATCCCGTGCGTCTGTCCAGACGGAAAGCGAAAAGGGGGAAAGAAAAACATGTGAGTCTGTGAATCAGAAGTTGAGTATTATCCTAGAATACTTAGTTATTAACAATTATGGTTATGTTGGCATTTTATTACCTTTCTTTTATATGATTACTGATATTCATAAATAATAAATATTTCAAGGTTTCATCTATGCAACGATTTCAGATGTCTCGTTCTCATATTTGGCGCAAAAGGTATTTGAGTTCCCTTCTGTAAACTTTTTCGGAGTCCGAGAAGACACAGTTGCAAATTTAGATTTATAAATGCTCGGTATAGTTTCACTCAGTTTCCTATAGTGATTAGAAATGGGAAATTCCCAAATGTACTCTTAAAAATTATGGTCTGGCTGCTATGAGTATTGAATCCTTCGAAGATTTAACTATAGGGTTTCCCTATTTGTTTGAAGTAATGAAATGACTGATGAATTAATCAAATATTCTCATTGTTCGGGTTTCACCCTAACTTGAAATTTAATTACTATGGTTGTCCTTTTAGATTGAAGCTTTTGTTTCAAACATCTATGAAATTTGAACTCACATTTATGAATTGCATTATAAAAAAAACTCTAAAGGTTTATAATGTGAAAATTGAATCATATTATATCTATAATTCTATATAATTTTATTTCATTTCGACATTCCTTGTGTTTACTGCTGAAATTCTTTGTCCTGGACTTGCAATAGTTAGGCTGGATCTAACATTTGGTAGTTACAATGATCTGAGTTTTATCAGAGTAAAGTAGAGTAAATATGTGATTTTGTGATTATATCCAAAGCGCTTATATATATATAGATAGATAGATAGATAGATAGATAGATAGATAGATAGAGAGAGAGAGAGAGAGAGAGAGATTTATATATACATATATATATATAACCATTCTTTCGGTACTTTGATTGTGTAAGGGGTTTCTATATAACTGGTAGGAGTTTTCATTTCAATTCCATGATATGTGTATAGAACTGTAAAAATACCATTTCTATGTTGTCCACTGTAACGATCGTTGAACGAACAAATGCATGTATATGTTCCTTAATATTTCGTTGATCCTTAATACAGTGGGTATTCATTCCAAATTGAGTCTTTTATTATGTACAATTGTAAAGAAAGACTTAAATGTTCTCTCAGCATATGATCTTATGACGTTTGTATATCTCCAAGTTTTGTCCTTTATGGAGTCTTCTATTTATGTATTATCTTTAATCAAAACATCCAAATTTGTTTATGAATAACTGAATTTGTACAGACTGAGGCAAAGGATATATTCGTAATAGGAAGTACACATTCAGTTATTTTTCTCATGTATCAAGTATTTAAAATTTTCAGGAACCAGACTGTAGATGTTTTATTTTCCATTATAATTAATACTATTCAGTTCCAGTTGTAATACATAAATATATATATACGATCAGATTTCAGTCATATGGTTCTTATAGATAGTTTTACTCAGTAGATACGATTACATTGTGAGGCTTTGTCCTACAGTTCTTTATCTCATCATACCAGGAATCCAATCTACATGAATATTTTCTAGAATGTTAACCAAATGTATACTTTCAGCTACTGTAACCAATGAAAATAGCATTTGTCCCGAAACCAAATTCAACAGAGATGATCCATTCAGAATTAATCTAGAGGTCTTTTGATCGGACATTAAGTTCAACAACATTCAACCAGATTTTCATCCATAGCAAAACCTTGATGCATAATTTACAAATTCATTCAATTAGACATCTAATTAATCAACATACATCCAAAGAAGAGGTAGAATAACATATCTAAAGAATTTCGTGGGAATACAAAGGGAAAAACCACGTTCCTCCCAACCGTAGAATAGGGAATCCAAAATCACTTGTCCTATTCACAACCTAGCATGACCATGAATCCATGAGGGATAACTCAAAAATCCTCCTCAGTAATGTCGTTCCACTCAAAAAATCTTCTCCTTGCCTCACACTCAGCAAGTAGTGTTCATAAAAGCAAGCAATCAATGATATTTTCCCCCAACATACTAGGAAACATCCTTCCTCCTCACATATGCTATATATTCAAACAATGTTTTTGCCTAGGTCTTTTCTCTCCCTTGGGAATTTTCGAAGCTTTCCAAAACCCTGATTTTTAGGGGCTTCCAATGACCAAATTCTTGATTTTCCACTTGTAACAATCAGCCCTTAGGTAGTTCCAACATGTTCCCCACTCATGGAGTCATGGTCAACTCATTTTAACATGGTTATTCCATTTGTCCTCATGCAATAATTATAAAATATTTTGTTATCATAGAAGTGTCATAGTCAAATAGTTAGTTGGGTCAAATCAGATCTCTTCCACATATTCATAATCATTAATTACAATTTACCAAATTCGAAATTTGGAATTTCCATAAATGGAAAAAAAATTCCAAATTCGAATTTACCAAAAACGGAATAATTTTCCTAACAAATTTAAAATTCAAAAATAATTTATATTTGGGGATGTCAGATCCTTTCCCCCTTCAATAAAACATTGTCCTCGGTGTTCTTTATTTTCTTGGAACAAGATTGGATGAGATTTCCACAAATCTCCCTCCAACTCCCAAGTGACCTCCTCAGGACAAAAGTGCTTCCATTGCACCTTTACCTGAGTGACGACTTTGTTTCGAAGTGCTATTTCTCTCCAGTCTAGAATGCGCAGGGGTTCCGCCTGAAACTCTCCTTCTGGTTCCACACCAAGTTCCAATCGATCATGTGAGTAGGGTCATGAACATAATTTTTCAACAAAGAAACATGAAATACATTATGAATTTTTAGATTAGTTGGAAGTGCAAGTTGGTATGCTACGGGTCTAATTTGAGCTAGTATTTCGAAAGGCCCACAAAGCCTGGGTGCCAAATTGGCGCAATTACCTAGATTTAGTGAAATCTTCCAGGCTTTGACTTTTAAGTAAACATGGTCTCCCACTTGAAACTCCAAGTGTCTTATTTTCTAGTCCGCATAACTTTTTTGTTTGTCTTGTGTCTCCTTTAAGTTTTGTTGTACCTTTCTTACCGTACTTTCCATTTATTGGAGAATATTTGGTCCAACCAAGAGTCTATAAACCGGGTCATCCCATCTAATTCATGTCATACACTTTCTGCCATACAGTACTTCGGAGGGGCTCAATTTAGCCAAAGTTTGGTACCCATTGTTATATGCAAATTCTATCAAGTGTAGGTAGCCTTCCCACCTGCTTGGTTTTGTTCTTACGTACATGTAGATAATATCCTCTATGATTTGGTTTGTCCTTTTGGTCTGTCCATCCATTTTTGGATGATAATTCGTACTGTAATAAATTCCAGCGATATGGTCTCCCATTTCCATTCTGGTACTAGTAATGGTTGTAATAGGCCGGTTGGATGCTGGTGTTTAGCCTTTACCTGCTAACAATCTTGGCACATAGCCAAGTACTCTGCTATTTCAGCCTTCATATTAGGCCAATAAAATAATTTCATAAGTGTTGTTATCCTTTTTTGGTATCCTGGATGACCAGAATATGGTTTCTTATGCACTTCATCCAAAACTGTTATCTTTAACTCTGTCGAATCTCGTATGTAAAGTCTATTTTAAAATTGTAATAGTCCATTTTTATCGATACTCAGATATGGTTTGTCTAAGTTTGTTGTAGTGTTTTGTAATTCTTCCACTATCTTAGTGTAATTTTCATCGTTAATACCTGGCATACTTATTCTATGTTCCAAATCACTTTCTACCCTACTGACATTTATTTCAAATAACCCATGGATTCTTCCTCTTAAAGCATATGCTACCTTATTTTCCTTACCCTTGATATGTCTTACCTCAAAGTCGAATTCGCTCAGGAAGGCTAGCCACCTTGCTTGCCTTGCATTAAGATCTAGTTGGCTAAACAAATATTTCACACCGCTATTATCCATCAATAATAAAAACTTTCTGCCCATTATGTAGTGTCGCCACATTTGTTAATGCGTGTATTACTTCTGCCAATTCTAAGTCATGAGTGACATAGTTTCGGTCATGTTCCTTCGATTTCTGAGATTCATAACAAATAACGTGTCCTTATTGAGTTAGGACACCACCTAGTCCTTCTTTACTCACATCAACATGGACTGTGAATTATTTATCTGGGTCTGCTACCTTTAAAATGGGTACGGTTGTTGATAATTCCTTCAACTTATTGAAACTGTCTTGACACTTATGTGACCAGTTAAACTTGGTCCATTTCTTTTGTAATGATGTGATAGGGTAGTCTATTTCGGAAAACCCCTCTATAAATATGCGATAATATCTGGTGATTCCCATGAATGACCGGATATCCACTACATCCTTAGGTACCGACCATTCCATGATGGCTCTTATTTTCTCAGGGTCGACTGCAATGCCTTCTATAGAAACTACATCTCCTAGGTATTGTATTTTCTTTTGATAAAAATCACACTTATCGAATTTAGCGTATAGTTTGTTCTTCCTCAAAGTTTTCAGAACTATTCTTAAGTGTTCTTTGTGTTCTTCTTTTGTTTTAGAATATACCAGAATGTCCTCAATAAATACCAATATGAATTTGTCCAAATACTGACTAAAAATACTGTTCATTAAACACATAAACGTGGCTGGTGTGTTAGTAAGTCTGAAAGGTATAACTACAAATTCGTAATTTTTGTATCTTGTTTGAAAAACTGTTTTGCTAATGTCCTCATATTTTTTCCTAACTTGGTGATATCTAGATCGTAAATCCAACTTTGAAAATATCTTTGCCCCACCTACTTGATCGAATAGATCATTTATCCTAGGCAAGGGGTACTTGTTCTTAAAAATCATTTTGTTCAATTGTCTATAATCAATACATAGTCTTAGAGTATCGTCTTTATTATTCACAAAGATGACTGGTCCTCCCCAAGGTGATACACTTGGTCTTATATACGCTTTGTCCAACAATTCCTGTAGCTGAATTTTTTAGTTCTGTTAATTCCAACAAACTCATTTGGTAAGGTGATTTAGAGATAGGGGCTGAACCAGGTAGCAGTTCTATAGAAAAGTCTATTTCCCTTCTAGGAAGTAATTCAGGTATTTCATCAACAAACACATCTATGAATTCACGTAGAACAACAAAGTCTTTTAAGTTGGGATTATCTTATTTTTATAACAGGTTCATTATTTGGATGGCGTAAACTTGACAACCCTTTCTCATGCATTTATTGAATTGCATTGTTGTGACTTGTCTAACTGATATGTATTGTGGTATACCTTGGGTTGTTCTAGTAGTGTCATAATCGTCTTTCTACTTAAGTGTCTTTGCATAAAAATCTAGTACTTCTTTGCGCTTTTCCAACCAATCCATTCTGATAATCACATCATAAGATCCTAGTGGTAGAATGTTTAGATTTGTTCTTATGTTTTGACCATCTAAACTAAACTCAAAATCATAAATAATGTCAACCACTTTCCTTTTAGTTCTTGTTGCTAGTTGTACCAGCCATGATTTTGCATGTTTCATTTTATTAAGTTTATTTGACTCTACCACACCAGGAGTGATACAACATAACGTAGCTCTAGGATAAATTAAAATACAAATTCGAGTGTTATAGATTTTACCTTCGATTTCCACCACAGAGGACTAGTGGCCAGCTTGTCGACCATCTATGACCGCATTGATTCGATGCAAGCTTATGTCTACATCACCCACCATCGAAGCTTTATGAAAATTATGAACAAAAGTTATGTTTGCTGAATTAAAACATGGGCATTTCCTCCTCAGATGAGGTTCTCCACATTCCCAACATTTTAATGGTTCCCAGGGGCTGTCCCCAAACTTCTTTGTTCCCAGGTTTACCGGTTTTCCGCCTCCTTGTGTGCTTTGACGGTCTGAGTGAAAATATTTCCTTGGAAAGTTTTTTGCTTCATTTTGATAAGGGTCTGGTTGGTATCCATTCCTCCACTGGTTCAATCAGTCTTGTTTCTTATCCTTCGAAGATTTGGGAAATTTTGTCCGTTGTTTGTATTGATCATAACACATTCAAGATTTTATGAATACTTCACTTAGGGACTTGGGATTATCAAACTCAATTATGTCCTTATAAGACTGTGGTAAACAACTTAGGAACCGTTGGATTTTTACTTTATCCTCCCAGATATAAGGTGCAAACCTTAGTAATTCCAAGAATTTATTTATCAGATCTTCCATAGACATTTGACCAAGTCATAACTCATATATTTATTTCGTTTTTATTTTATAGTAGCTTTCAGATAGGTAATGTTTCTTAAACTATTTCTTAAATTCATACCATTCCATGTCATTCTCCTTTAGGCCCTTGGCCAATTTCAGATCTTGTCACCAAATGTTGTCTTTTCCCTTTAGATTATAAATGGCCATCTTGACCTTCATATTGCTGGAATAGTTATATATCTGGAAATAGTTCTTCCTCCTCCTGCTGTGCTTTCTTCAGTTTCTCATTGTCGACATTAAAAACCTACATCTCAACAATGAGATTCCTCATCGTTTTGAAAACTTCAGTAGGTGATCTTCTGTCATTATTCTGTCTTGGTTCTTCGGGATGCCTTTATTCAGGATTTCCATCAAGTTTGATTTTTGCGTCATCCTGGGATGCCATGATTAACATGAAACAGAAAAGGGTTTTCTATTTGTAACAATTTTTTTTTATTAGTTTTACATAAACATAAATATGTACTAAGTAATTAATGTGGCCCTGTTCAAGGTCCAAGTGTTGTCTCCTTTGCTATGATACCATATGTAATGTACCTCAAATTTGTCATAATTTATTTTTTTTCCTATGAGGCATTAATCTCCAATTTCATTCTCATATGATTATTGAATAAGAAAAAGGTCTTCGTTAAGGTGAAAAACTTTGGACATGTCTTGACTCTGTCCTACCACATGATTCCATCCACATAACCTGTCTAACTTACTTGATAAGGAAAATCAATGGTTAAATCTCCAAAATTACTTATCTAACCACATGCATCTATGTGACAGGTTAAACTTAGGACTTGTATTTCCTAGTCTCTCTTACAAGAGGTTTCCAAAGGTTGCGTGAAATACTAATGAGTCTGTTCATTCGAGGGGATGAAATTTTTTCTTAACATATATACATATATATAAGACCATGGGTTAGATCCTATAATCACACTTGAAGGTAAGTGTCTTGGCAGTAATGCGTTTAGCATTAGCGGTCATGGTTTTGATTATAGATGGAAATTTCTTTATGAAATATCTTAGGTTAGGGATATTCTCCTTCCCTTGCTCAGCAAAGTTTTGACTAATGAGAAATTGTGTTGTTTTCGACTTAACCAAACGAACTACCAAAGAACCTTCTCTTGAACTATAGGTTAACAAAATGAAACATTTATTGTGCACTAGGGATAACTTGTCGAGTCTCAAGCATTCATTTACTTCACGAATTAAATCTTGATGTCAGGGGCTGGGTTACTATCAAGAGGGAGTTTAAGACTCTGTATCTATTGCTTTAATGGTGTACCTGTGTGTGAGAGTTACGAAGTTCTTACCTGACCTTTCACCCATTTTAGTCACGCCAACTCTGCCTCATCACATGGTTAGACCATCCTTTGTACCCTCAACATTTAACTGAGTAGGTAAGGTTCCTACTAGGGTTTTTATGTGTTTACGATGTTCATTGTGGGATTCTTCGAACGACTCTGTATATTTCTTCTTTAGAAGAAGGGCTGTCGAAAATGGAGGTTCGATTAACCGGTGAACAGCCAGTGTGATTCTACATTTCCTGGGAATTTTTTAACATCTTACCCTAGACAACAAGAGGTCGATCTTTGAGAACACATTTTGTTTGTAACTTTTGTTGTACATTATTCTTTACGCTCAAACAAATCTTACTAATGTTCTTCTGTAAGTATTTTTGGTCATCTCAGTGTCCTTTGAAGGGTATCGTTTAGTTGTTCCTTCCTCAACCCTTTTGAGATAACAACATTCCCGAGAATTCATTTGTATCGTTGTCTGTATTGTAATTACTTAGGGTTTTGTAGCCTTCGGATAACATTATCCTTACAGACCATGATGTTGAGACTTGAAATTGAACTTCGTGAGATTGGGCAAGAGTTCTCATTCGGAATGGTGAGGTTCCGCTGTGTAATATTGTATTTTAACTTCATTTCCTTGTACAGGAATAAACCCCTACTTCTATAGCTTATCAATTTCGGTTGGTTCCCTCGCATAGATTGAATTTTGTTATGTTTAAAGTATTTCTGGTTGGCGTCGATTAAAATATAATCTATGTGATTCTTGAACAACCCAATAGTGATATCCTACAGTATCAAACCCTTTGTTTATGGTGATTACAGTTTTTACCGTGGTCTGTCTGTCTAGATTTAAAGGAAGGGGTATCTTTGTATTACTAATATACGCAATTGGTTCTTGAAGGGTTAGACCCAACCAGTTAGGTATAGTCCTGGTTCTGTATGGAAATATTATATTGTATTTCACTCAGCATGCCTTGTACCATTTATGGATTAAAATGAAAACTTAATTACATTTTTTTAAAGATCGTGGCCTACTCTGTGAAGATTTCCTTCTTTTTGTTGTTTAATTCGTTTCAAGAATTGATATATAACACTAATGATGGGCCTTATTCATGAGAGGGTACCTATTAGGGAGTTAATTCACCATCCACCCTCATCTCGTGCGTCTGTCCAGACAGAAATCGATAAGGGGGAAAGAAAAACATGCAAGCCTATGAATCAAAAGTTGAGGATTATCCTGGAATACTTAGTTATTAACAATTATCATTATGTTGGTGTTTTATCTGCGCAATGATTTTGGATGTCTCGTTCTCATATTCGGTGCAAAAGGTATTCGAGTTACCTTCTGTAAACCTTTCAGGAGTCTGACCAGACACGGTTGCAAATTTAGATTTATAAACGTTCGTTATAGTTTCACTATGTATCCTATAGTGATTAGAAAGCGGAAATCCCAAATGTACTCTTAAAAACTATGGTCCGGCTTCTATGAGTAATGACTGATTCGAAGATTTAACTACAGGGTTTCCCTAACTTACAATTTAATTACTATGTTTGTCATTTTAGATTGAAGCTTATGTTTCAAATATCTATGAAATTCGAACTCACAGTTATGCATTGGATTATAAAAAAATCTCTAAAGGTTTATAATGTGAAAATCGAATCATATTATATCTATAATTCTATATCGTTTTATTTCCTTTCGACATTCCTTGTGTTTACTACCAAAATGATTTGTCCTGGACTTGTAATAGTTAGACTGGATCTAACATTTGGTAGTTACAATGATCTGAGTTTAATAAGATTAAAGTAGAGTAAATATGTGATTCTGTGATTATATCCAGAGCGCTTATATATATATCTATCTATATATATATATATATAAAAACCATTCTGTCTGTACTTTGATTGTGTAAGGGGTTTCTATATAACTGGTAGGAGTCTGCATTTCAATTCCATGATATGTGTACAAAACTGTAAAAATACCATTTCGATGTCGTCCACTGTAACGATCATCGAACAAAAAAATGCATGTATATGTTCCTTAATATTTCGTGGATCCTTAATAGAGTGGGTATTCATTCCAAATTGAGTCTTTTATTCTATACAATTGGAAAGAAAGACTTAAATGTTCTATCAGCATATGATCTTATGACGTTTTTATATCTCCGAGTTTTGTTCTTTATGGAATCTTCTATTTTTGTATTATCTTATATCATAACATCGAAATTTGTTTATGAATAACTGAATTTGTACAGACTGAGGAAAAGGATATATTCATAATAGGAAGTACAGATTTAGTTATTTTTCTCATGTATCAAGTATATAAATTTTTCAGGCACAAGACTGTAGATGTTTTATTTTCCATTATAATTGATACTGTTCAGTACCAGCTGTAATACATACATACATACATACATACATACATATATATATATATATATATATATATANATTCATATAGTGCTTATAGACAATTTTACTCGTCATACCAGGAATCCAATCTACAAGATTATTTTCTAGAATGTTAACCAAATATATCCTTTTAGCTAGTGTAACCAATGAAAACAACATTTGTCGAGAAACCAAATTCAAAAGAGATGATCCATTAAGAATTAATCTAGAGGTATTTTGATTAGACATTAAGTTCAACAACATTCAACCAGATTTTCATCCATACCACTACTTTGATGGAGAATTTACAAATTCATTCTATCAGACATCTAATTAATCAAAATACATCCAAAGGAGAGGTAGAATAGCATATCTAAACCAATTCACAGGAACACAAAGGGAACAACCATGTTCCCCCCAACCATAGAATAGGGCAACCAAAATCACTTGTCCTATTCACCCCCTAACTTGACCAAGAATCCATGAGGGATAACTCATAACTCCTCCGCAGTAATGTCGTTCCACTCCATAAATCTTCTCCTTGACTCACACTCAACAAGTAGTGTTCATAACAACAAGCCATCAATGATATTTTTCCCCAGCATACTAGGCAGTGTCCTGCCTCCTCACATATGCTATATATCCAAACAATATTTTTGCCTAGGTATTTTCCCTCCCTTGGGAATTTTTGCAGCTTTCCAAATCCCTGATTTCGAGGGGCTGCCAATGGCCAAATTCCTGATTTTCCACTTGTAAAAATCAATCGTGAGGTAGTTCCAACATGTTCCCTACTCATGGAGTCATGGTCAGCTGATTTTAAAATGGTTGTTCCATTTGTCCTCTTGCAGTAATTAGAAAATATTATGTTTTCATACAAGTGTATAGTCAAATAGTTAGTTGGGTCAAATCAAATCTCTGCCCAACAGTCATAATCATTAATTACAATTTACCAAATTCGAAATTCGAAATTTCCATAAATGGCAAAAAATTTCCAAATTCGAATTTACCAAAAACGAAATAATTTTTCGAGCGAATTTCTACTTCATATTTATATTACCCAGTGATTTAAGGAACACCGAATTAATGGACTGCGATTTATTAATGGGTGGAAATAATGTTAATGGATAACAAATCTTTTCATAATGATTTTAGTTGTATTGTGTAGCGATATGTTGGATAAGTATTGTATGCTAGTCTTCTTAGCCATCTATTTTTTACTGCAAATTACCCTTTTTTACTGCATTGACCACAAAAAAATTTAACTGTCTTTACCCAACATTTTTTAGACAACGACCTTGTTTTTACCCAACAATTTCAGACTGGAAATCGAGGTCTCGTGGTCTCTTTCCTTGAATTGGCACTTGTGTTGAAAACCTGGTGTGTGGCATGACTTGAATCTCGATGCTTGATGATTTATCTCTTCAAAAATGACACTTGGACTTCTCACAGATTGTTGGTCCCACAATTTTATCTTTATACTACATTCTTACATATGAATGATCGCGAATTTATACTGAGTGAAACTTCGTGGTATTGGTTGTTGAGAATATATTTTTGACATACTAGTCTATACTATGCCCACAAATTTATTTATATCGACGTATTCTTATTAAATGATACATCTGCATTTTTCTTTTGGATATGTCTAATTTTTCTATTAAATTATTAGTCTGCGATTTTTTTGGATTGTATGTGATTTTCTATATTTTTGGATGGATCTTTTACCTGCGTTTGGAGTGGTGATACATGTGTTTCTACCTGCTTTTTTATCTGCATTGGAATGGTGTTATACCTAAGTTTTTACCAGCAAATTTTATTGTGAGATACCTGTGTTTTTACCAAGGAATTTCATTGTGATATACCTGTAATATACCAACAAATTCCATGGTGATATATGAGCAAAATTCATTGTAATATACCAATGAATTTCATTTCGATTTACTAGAGAAATAATATCATGGTCACCTGTGTTTTTTTTGTGTTTTTGACAATGAATCCTAGGTAGCGTTTTTAATATCATGGATACCTGCATTCCTCTTATCTCTGTGATCATTTATTTATGTGCATAAACAACCCATAAATTTAACTCTGCATTTCCATTAAATAGATACTGATATTGTTGGCATAGACATAGTTGTTTTTTACATTTGATAGCATTTTTATGATAGTTATTTATTAACAATGTTTCCATGAATTAAATGGCCACTACATCATATTTTTATCTTTGAGATTCACCAATATATTACCTGCCAGCATCATCATTTAATTTACTCTGCATTTTGCATGTACATTGGTTGTGTTTTAATACACTGACAACATTCTTAATATGTGGGTAAGCAATTTTATACATCCTGTGGCAGTGCATCCCTGTCATCTAGACAACTACATTTGTAGAAAACATTCTTTGGGTAATGTTAGACAAATATTTGGTATTATTTAGTGAGCCATGTTCGTAATATACCACAGCGATATGGTTGATTGAAAATCACATATTTTCCAAACTATTCACAGCAGTTACCCCAACATAGAGATATATTGAATTGATAAGTCACATAAATTTCAAATGTATTCGATGTATTGTAATGTTAATAATCTGTTACTCCAGTCACACTAAAACAACTATATTCAATGTATAGTTTTTGTTTTAAAAGATAGAGAAATTCTTATAAGGTAGAGATATACATTCAGATTCATTTAGCGAATTCTTAAGATAGCAATTTCATAAGATAGCGATATAGGTTTAGTTTTAAATAGCAATATAAGACAATGAATTCATATAGTTTCAGTTTTACCAGATAGTGATTTCAATTTTAAAGGAAAGCGATATATACTTATCAGATATTAGGATTGGAAATAGTTGCAAGGAATTAATTTTTTAATAATAATTATTTAATGTGTACAGATTGATTTGTTGCACAAGGAAATTATTGTGTTGTATGAATGTCATAGTAGTCTTGTTGACTTGTTGGTTGGGTGCTAGGGTTAGTCCTCGTGTGGTTAGATAGTTAATTTGATATCCTAGCGCATTGAATTCTATAACATCTCGCTCTGGCGCACTGAGCAAACTTATTCTTTGAGGACACATGCTCACAAGTGATCTGGATTATTATGATATTAAAACATTTGTCTTTGATTATGATGCATCATGGGTAGATGAGATGTTGTTTTACTACATTGCATAGAGAGGTGTTATTGACTTGGTTTTTCCGAGTGTGCAGGGTTTTGGACCTTGAGGATGCAGAGGCATCGATGGAACCCCTTGGACTCTGGATTGAGTCAGGGAGTGTTCTATTTGGGTTTGATTGATTTACTGTGATATAAGTACATTTGAGATGATGATATGATGTGTACCTGTTCTGACATGATGCAAGATACCAGATATATAAAATATGTAGAACATAAATGAAATTCTAGAAATGACAGAATAACAGTAAAATATCCATCATAATCTTCACAATACACAGAAATGATATACGAAATAGCAACAGAAAGAACACTTTGATTCAGATAGCAATGTTCACAGGCCTCTTCGAGGGGGAAACCTCCAGTCGAGCAGCGCTCGGTTACAATAATCTCCAAGCTAGGGTTTTCATACCCTCGACCCTTATTTATACTAAATATGGCTATTAAGAGAAGCATCTAGAGGAAGATCCTTCTAGAAGTGGAAGCTTCTATTAGGTATTCTTACATCCGCCTTATTCTATTTTATTGAAAGGTCTTATTAATATTGACCTTTATTACATCTGAATAGATTGATCTACCTATGTGCGGGTTAGGACCTTAACATGTCTGCCCCCTTAAAAACAAATTGTCCTCAAGGCTTGAGATGTGGAAACTGCTGCAGAATGGTAGTTGGTTCCCAAGTGGCATCTGCTGGAGTCATATCTTTCCACTGTACTAGCACTTCCTTGATGGTTCTCTGACGCAGGCGACGCTCCCGCTGGTCTAAAACTGCTTCTGGTTGTAGCCAAATGGATCCTTCTTCACCTAACTCTGGAAGTTTGGTTTGAATTTGGCACCTGGTTCCAATCACCTTCTTCAAGCATGAAACATGAAAAACAGGATGTAGCTTCGACTGACTGGGCAAAGCTCACTAATATGCGACTTGTCTGACACGCTTGAGAACTATGTAAGGGCCATAAAATTTGGGTGCTAGCTTCTGACACTTCTCGGCCTTGAGGGAAGTTTTCTTATATGGTTGCAGTCGCAGAAACACCTGATCCCCTTCTACAAATTGACGTTCTGAGCGACCTTGATCTGCTTGCTGCTTCATTCTGTTCTGGTCCATGACCAAGTTCTCTTTAAGGGTACAAAGGATATCCTCTTGGACTGTAAGTGTTTGGTCAACCGCCTGGACCTTCGAGGTACCCGGTAAGTATGAGAGAACTAACGGTGGCTTTTGTCCATACACTGCTTCAAAAGGAGTCATGCGAGTGGTTGTATGGTATGTAGTGTTGTACCACCATTCGACGAGGGGTAACCATTGAGCCCACTGGTGTTGTTTTTCAGATGCAAAGCACCTCAGATAGGTTTCCAAACACTT